>VUQH01047917.1:10376-23282 GCA_015106775.1 Etroplus canarensis
TTTAAAAAAAAGGACCCCCCCCCCCAAAAAAAAAGGTTTTTTTTTTATTTTTTTTTTGAAAAAAAAAAAAAAAAAAAAGAAAATAGGCTATCAAAACAGTCCTAGAAGCTGAGGCTTCTTAAACAATGGAATTATGTTCTACTTTTAAAAATAGCATTATATGCTACTGAGGCAATACTCTGATCACCAGGGTTGTCTTGATAAAGGATTTATAAATGTTTAATGACCCATTTATAGATAATTAATGAAGCAATTAGTGTTCTGTGTATTTTCTATGCATTCATTATGTAGCCACCAACTTTTGGAACATTTATCTTCACTGATGGACATGTTTTTACCCAATTCCCAAATTAGTTTTACAATTATACTGTGAGAACCAGCCTCTAGGGTGTATAAATAACTTCACAGAGAGTCCTTTGTGGCACGTATCCTTCAAGAGATGGTATTTTGAGCCGGTTGTGTCACTAAAAAGCCTCAAGGGAAAGGGTGTCATTTGTCTTAACGAGTGTGTTTTCTGTCTTTTCAGCCCGCAAAAGGATTTGCTAGCTCATTCCATGTGGACCTGTCGGAGACAGCGTGAATTTCTTTACTAGACCGCCAACACTGATGCTAGAGACAGCGAAATAAAATTAAACAAACGGCAACTTGGACAACAGCAACCTTGGTTAAACTTCATTATCTCGGGTGGCGAACTGTAACGAAGCCTTGGCTGTTGCTGCTGAGGGAGGAAAGGAGAAATAAAAACTGAGTAGCTGTAAACCTCTAGATATCAAAGGAGCAATCCAAGGCCTTATTTCTCTCAGCAGGACTGAGACCGGGGCCAAAACTCTTGACCATGTGAAAATTATAATGTCATCAGCAGACAGAGGAAAGGAACTGAATCAGAGGAATACCAATCAAGTGAGACAAGGGGGACTGATTAACTCACAGAGGTGTTCTTTCTTTTTTTTCTGAAGAGTTAGCCTCTAGAAATTTGTGTGTGCCTGTTTACATAAACAGAAAAAAACAAACAAAAAACAAGCAAATGTTTCTGTAAAAACTTCAACCAACGTCACACGGAACCCTTTAGCTATTTCTATGGTCACCACTAAGCCAGCTGTACAGAGACTGTGATGGGGAGAGGAGATCAACTGCCAGAGTGAAAGTGAGAGACAAGTAGAGGAGCGAGAGAGCACAGGTGCTGTATAGGTATGAAAAAAAACAAACAAACAAAAAACAAAGGAAATGGGTGGAAGCAGAGAAAATGTGCAGTGCTATAAATTCTGTATCTCTGGTTTTTTGACTTGACTGTCTTTATATAACTTCTCTTTTTCGTTTCCGTTGTTCTTTCTGTGTGGTTAAAGTGTGCAGGTGCAGACTCTAAAGTATTCCAACTTACAGTTACAGACAGGAACATGTGGTCCAGACCTGAGTTTATTCATCTTTCCAGATTAGCCACTTCAGGAGGGAGATTTGAACAAAAACTGCAAAGAAAAAGAAGCTCATAAACCTCATGTTGAGTTTATCTATAAAACCCCAAAAATGAATGTTCTCATTTCTAAAGTTGTTAAACGTTCTGATGTCCCTTCCTGAGCTGACTGCAGAGAAAGTGAAATTTCCCTTGATGAGGATGTGGTTCCCTTGATGCCACTGGCCTATACATAAACAATCAGACACATTCAGTGGTTTTTATCATGTGTGCAAAGTGTTTACTGTGCTATTTTAAAATCTTATAAAGGAATATAAATCTATATATATAACTATATATATATATATATACAATATACATTTTTCTGAAAACTGTGTAACCATTGGTTAGTTTCTACACCTCATATTGTCATTCAATCTAATAATACCAAGTGCTACAAAATCAAGAGAATTAAACTGAAGGGAAAGTGCTTCAGCAAACTCCTTCACACAAACTGAGGATTAAGTTGATGTTCGTATTAGATTGTTACTTTTCACCACTTACAGATGCTGGGCCTTGTTGTGTGTAGCGAAGCTCCAGTTCAGTTGTTTTGGCCTGTTGTGTATTTTTACTAACAGAACATTTGATCATGTACAGGAAGGAGGGCTATCACAGCAAGATTTCAAAGGCTTTACAATCATACAGGAGAGGCATACACAAATACAGTGCAGATGGGCATCATAGATGGTGAGGAGCAAAGAACTGCACACTCATGCACACTCATATGCACACACACATACACAGGTCAAGTGGTGATAAATAAACAGTGTCATTGAAGTTATCTAAAGTGTGTTTTGTTGCATTCATAAAATCCACTAATGTTTACCAAGGTTGCCATATTGGTTTAGCGATGGAGAACAGAGGCTGGCAGAGGCTGATGGAAATGCCATTAGATGTGGTCAAACTGGCCCGAAAATGGTGCTGATGAAAATTTAAAGGGCTGCTCAGTTCATCCTCTATGTTGATACTAGATTTCATGGCAATCCACCTGACAGTTACAAAGATGTTTAAAAGATTACATAGGTGCCATTAAGATTTATTCTCTGGGAAATAGTATTGCCACCACAAAATTCAGGTATCATGAAAGTTTAGAGGGATTCTAAGGGAACATGAATGTCTTTACCAAATTATGATAGTCCATCCAGTAGTTGTTGAGATGTCAGAGGTTGCAAAACTGAAGATAAAATCAGGGAACCAGAAAAATCCAGAGGATTTATCTTCTATAAATATTGACATTTCAGGCCAATCACTCTCATACACTATGTGGAAAAAGTATTGAGCCACCTACACATTACACCTACAGGAGCTTTTATGACATCCCATTCTAAATTCATATGCATTAATATGGAGTTGGTCCCCACTTTGCAACTATAGCAGCTTCCATTCGTCTGGGAAGGCTTTCTACAAGAATTTGCAGTGTGTCTGTGGGAGTTTTAGCCCATTCATCCAGAAAAGCATTCGTGAGGTCAGACATTGATGTTGGATAAAATGGCCTGACTCGCAATCTCTGTTCCCAAATGTATTCAGTGGTGTTGAGGGGTAAGAATCTTTGGTGGGGATTCAAGTTCTTCCACACTAAACTTATCCAACCCTGTCTTTGTGGACTTTTCTTTGTGCACTGGGGCACAATCATGCTGGAATAGAAAAGGGCCTTCCCCAAACTGCTACCACAAAGTTGGAAGCGTAGAATTGTCCAAAAATTCTTGGAAAGAAGCATTAAGATTTCCATTCACTGGAACTATGGGGCCCAGGATCAAGCCAAGAAAAAAAAAACTTAATAGTATTATTCCTCTTCCACTGATCTTTACGGTTGGCAAAATGCAGTCAGACAGGTAACATTGTCCTGGCATTTGCCAAACCCAGACTCTTCCATCAGACTGCCAGAAAGAGGTGTTATTCATCACTTCATGGAAAATGTTTCCACTGCTCCAGTGGTGGCATACTATACATCCCTCCCACCAAACCTGAATGTTGTGCTTGGTGTTTAAGGCCTGCATGCAGCTACTCAGCCATGGGAATCCATGCCATGAAGCTCCCCCTGCACAGTTTTTATGCTGACGTTAATGCCAGAGGAGGTTTGGGCCTTTACATTTATTGAGTCAGCAGCGTGCTGGTGAATTTTATACACTGTTCCCCTCAACACTTTGCAACTCTACTCTTTAAGTAGTATGGGTTTGGTTGCTGTGGTTCCTAAATTCTTCCACTTTGCAATAATGCCACTTGCAGCTGATCATGGAATTTCTAGGTGGGGAAGAAATTTCACAAACTAACTTGCTCCAACAGTGGCATCAGATTCAGTGAGCTCTTTACAATTACCCATTCTTTCTCAAATGTGTGTAAAGGCAGAATGCATGGCTAGGTGGTTGATTTTATACGCCTGAATGAAACATTTGAATTTATTGATTGAGAGGTGTTGCCTAATACTTTTGTCCATATAGCGTATTTGACAAATTAGTGCAAATTAGATATAGCTAAAATTCCATTATAAATGCAAATTTCACTGGCTTTGTGTTTACAGCCAGAAGAAAACATCTAAAAAAATTCATACTTGAAATTATAAATTGTTCGTATTCTAAGGCAAAAGAACAGGCTTGTAGCTTGAAATCTAAACAACCCACTTCAGTTGTTTTTGCTGTTGTTTTTAGCACATGGCTTTTCAAAAAATGTATAGCACTATCCCAAAAGAATGTCTGGGATTTTTAAGAAGTAATCACTATGGTTTTGCTCTACTTTCCCCATTCCCTGACCTCAATAGCTTAAAAAAATCCCCCTATCCCATCATTTCACTCAACTGTGATCTTCACATGGCCTGGCGCAAGTTCACAGACACAACAAGAAGAAAAAGAAGAGGAGAAGAAGAGGAGCACTGGAGTCAGAAATCATGGGGGAAACACAGCAGTCCCTCACTTGACGTCCTAAAAACAGAGATGATCTGTTTGTGTCTATCACAAGATAGCCGTCATCAAAGAGCAGGGAACATGTGACCAGTGCATGTGACTGATCTGGTGGTTGCCTTCATGAATGGCTTGCCTTTGGGGTTCTGATTAAAATCTCACCCAGAAACAATCCGGGCTATGTTTATTTATGAGACTGGAAAATGGGGGAAAAGAGGTCACAGCTTGGTTTATCGTGGTAAAATGGCTGTAATAATTTGGTACCAACAAGGTCATACTCAAAACTCAAGCAGTTGCCAGTTTTCTCTCCCTGTCAATAGTTTTCCCAGTAATACTCTAGCAAGAAATTCAGGGTAACATTATCCCATTATTTTAGAAAGAACTTTGAACAGACATCACTTGAAATTTGTGAGCATAAAAATCTTTTTTTTTTTTTTTTGTTAAAACGGTTATCATTGATGTGTTCTGAACTTTAACCATTTTAAAGCACTGCAAGAATATTTTTTCCCTGTGATTACCTCATTATGGAAATTTTATCCTCAAAATTACCATCAGGTATAATTATCATGGTTCTGCCCCACCATTAGCCTGTTGTAACAAAGCTGTTAGGCTCATTACCTTTATTATCTATGTAATGAATGCCATATCAAATAAGACTAAACAACATATTTAATAGGTATGGGGTTATAGGTACCAAACCATTTTTTAAATTATATTGCAGTCTTGTTTTACTTTTAACACTGTATTCTGAACTGACCAGTACTTCACTGTTAAAGAATTTGAGCTCTTGGTCGAAGTCAGCTAGAAGAGTGTTCTAATTTAAATGAAGATTTTTAATCAACATGATGCCATAAGGTCTTTGTATTGCCCAATCACAGTGAGGTGAGGTACTGTTCCAAATTGCCATGCCTTTCTCATCGAGAACATGGGACCTTTCTTGAGAGGCAAGAAGCTATTTTGTTTCTCATCTCTGCTAACATGAGTCAACGCTTTGTAGTCAAATTGAAAACAAAAGAAACAAACAAACAAACAAAAAAACATGACCTGTTGTTCAATTAAATGACTCCCTAATATGTTCTTCCTTAAAATGACCAAGTCATGCCTGTTGTTACACAAAATTACTGTAGTTTTTCCACATGTGATTCAGATTCTATAACAGTGCAATAAGTCTTATTTTGCGGAATACAACATCAACAGTTTTAACCAATTAAATTTGAGACGAGGACAAATGGAAATGTACCTTTCAGTTGTACCCTTGTATTCTTCAGCACGGGGTCGCCACAGCAGATTAATCACCACTGAAAATTTGGCAGATGCCCTTCCTGACGCAACCCTCCATGGGGAGAGGGGCTTGTGTCCCCACCTGGAATTGAACCAGAGAGCTCTCCCTTGTAAGGCAAATACACAAACCACTACGCTGCAGAGCACAGTAGATACAAGGACAAATGAATACCTAAATAAGTGCACCGCTTACTGATAAACAATTACATGTTTATTAGAAGCATTTCCTTATTTATCCAGATTTTATATCAGAAATTTAAAAAATCATTTATGTCTATGCATTAAATATAAGACAGACAGTTTATGTTGAGGCTTATTTTCCTTTTGACATGGCGTGGGCCTTAGCATATGACTATTCTTTTGTTCCATTTCTTTTATTTAAAAAAAAACCAGAAAGGAAATATAGACAAACATCTTGACTACACCAAACAGCAAGGATGACCTGAAGGTGGAGACTGACATACTATCACTGGCAGCAAACTGACTTGATTTGATTATTCTTCTAGGCATCTCAGTGGCAAACAGAGAGAATAAGAGTCATTACAACTGAGTCATCTTGTCCATCTCTTCTGTCCATAAAAGGTTGAGTGAGGTGACCATGCTGTCTGTCTTAACAGTACAGCCTATCCCTCATATTCCTCCCCTGGCAGACCTACTTCATTACTCTGGCTAAATAGACTTTCACGAGACCTCATCAGCCATAATTTACTCAGCCCGGTCCAACCACCTTTCACTGTGGCCATCTCATCAGACATATACACACCCTGCCATTCAACTGTGCATGGGAAACCCATGCAGACTCCCTCTTTCGCCTTCTTATCCATGGCTACCTCATCAGTCAACATGAACCCACACACACATTCACACAAACACTACCGTATCCTTGGGCTCTATTCCCCAGCCACCTCATCAGGCCAGAACAGACAGCTATTACAGTGTGCGTTGCAATGCCTATTTCTCCTGCTGTCTCTTCCCTTATCTGTTGGCAGGAGAGGTCTGCAACAACCTGTTGACCAAGTTGTTGCAAATACGTTTAGGTCAACTGCCCTGTTGACCTGAAGGTATTCTGAATACTTTAAACGAAATCCATGTTATCTTTTGATGCAACAACTGTTCATTTTATTCATTTCACCACATGTACAGTATGTTTGACACTGTGTTCACCATGTAGATCAAATGGTTATCTAGGTTGTGCTAAAATATATAGACAGTTTTATTTCATTCTAAAGAAATTATTTCATTGCAAAACTGGGAAGAAAAAACTTTCTAAGTCAAATCTTTAACCATTAAATTTCTTGGTTGCATAATGAGGCTTAATAAATCCCCCCCCAAAAAATTTCTTAATTAAATTAGTTTTGGAACTTTATGTAAGATTCTTCAAAGTCAAAACAAAGCATTATTAATTACAACTCCGATTAACCGAACAGTGGTTAATAAATTGCTGGTCTGACTCGTCAGTAAATGAGGAGTGAGAAAAACAGGTGCTGTATTTTTATTCATGCTCTTATTGGCTGTTCTCAGGTCTTATCAGATATGCTGTTGACAGCACCTTTTTATAGTTTAGTAACTCCACAGCAATGTAGACAGACTGTGCTAGAAATGCAACGACCAAAATAAACTTCATAATTTGTGTAAACAGGTGCGTGTCCAGGGCAAGTGTCATTAGACTAGAATATTGTTAGTCTTGTAATGCCCAACACCATTGAATGAGAGCTGAGAGAAAATGTTCCCGTTTATTGTTTAATGTTTCATTTAGGTATTTCTATGCTGTGCTACTTTCCGTTAATACTGTAGTTTGAATGCAAATAATGTACTTTCTACTCCATATCATTTGTTTGAAAGCTTTAGTTGCTCTGTGGTGGAGTAGTTTACGCATTTGTCATGTAAAAGATCCCTGGTTTGAGCCTAGGTGAAGACAAAAGCCCTTTCCACAATGGCAGAGTTGTGTCAGGAAGGGCATCTGGTGTAAACTCTGTGCCAAATTACTTATGTGGATTCATCATTCACTGTGGCAACCACAGGAGAAATACAAGGGAGCAGCTGAGGGCATTTTCTCAGTTACTTATTATTATACCTAATATTATTTAAGGGTATTAAATCATCATTAGCTGCAACAAGTGATATATACAAATCATTAATTATGATCCAGTAATATAATTGCCAGTCTGCATAATGAGTATGTTAACTTTAAGCACTATATTTTGGTTATACAACTTGTGCACTGTTAAGCTGCTGGAGTCCAGGGACACATCCAAATCATATGATTGAATTTAAGATGATGTAGCTGCCAGGCGCAGCCTCACAGGGTCTCTGTTTCAACTTGTGCTGAAAGTGACTATGGAGGCAAAGTGTCTCTAACTGCACTCCATGCCTCGAATCTGCTTACTGCTGGGGCAGTGTCAGCATCCTCCTTTGTCTTCCTCACTCTGGCTCCACCCCTCCCTCAGTGTCTCCCTCATTTTCACTCTAAGTTATAAAAATGGTTTTTTGAAGATGTTTGTGATTTTCAGAGTGAAAAAAAATCAAACTTTTTCCTATTTATTTTGTGACAGTGAGATTGTGCTGGAAAAAAATGGCACCAAACATGGCAAGGTAAACAGTTTTGAAACTGTAATATAAAGGTAAAATCAATAGTAGTCAAACGCAGCCAATTATACCCTTGACTCCAGAGGGTTAAATGAGATTATAACTTTTGCTTAAGTTAAAAAGGTCCACTTTGCACATTAAACATTTTCGCATAAAGACTGTAACAGGAAACAGGGTTGCACATGAGCCTGAAAACCATGCCCTGTGTTTTCTGTGCCATTTTCTAAAACTGATTTTACTTCAGATTTACTCTTATGATTTCTGTGCTGCTTTGGTCTTCTGTGCCACCCCGTTTTAAAAACCTTGGAAATGCCTCTTGTTGTAAACAATGAGATGCTCATTTTGGCATCCCAAAGCCCTGCATTTTCTCCATCGTTTTATGTCTGTGTAGTCTAACCTAGCAAAAGATTACCTCCTGCATACTTAGAGAAATTTTTGTATACAAACCTTTGTGACACACTTGTTTACATAACTGTTTTAAAGTAATTGAAGTCTTTGCTCCTGGTTCAAGATATTTTTAGGAAATAGACATTTTTTATGTGTTCAGTTTAAAGCTGCACTGAGTAATATGTGTTATTAAGAGTGAGGTTTGCGGGGGCGGTGGTGTAATGTTTAAGGTGCCGGGCTCATGATCAGGAGGTCATGAGTTTCAATCCCGGTCAGACCCTGCCAAGACCCTTGGGCAACCACAAGTGTGCCTCTGTCCACCCAGCAGTAAAAAAATGGGTACCAGTAAAATACTGGGAAGGTAACGTGCAATGGACTAGCACCCCATCCAGGAGGAGTCCAGCTTCACGCTATAGAAACCGGGGATAAGCTACGGCCCGATGAGCCTTGTAGGCTAGGGTGTAAAAGCCCAACGGACTTTACCGAGAGTGAGGATTCAGCTTATACAGCTGATAAATCCACTGTAGTTTACCTAACCAGCACCCAACAGCAAATAACAAGTTAAAATGACTTTTAGACTTTTATTGATCAGGTCGAAGCAAAGACAACTCAAGTTTTGTGTTTATTTCTGTCATTGTCAACTGGATACATAAACACAAAACTGTTGGCAAAGGCAACCTATAACCTGAGCGTTGTAATACATTTCCGTAATCTCTTCTCTCGTTTTAAAGAAAAAAATGCCTGTTGTTCATTTGTCCCATGCATGTGCTGCCATAATAGAAAGTAAGTTTAGTTTTGAGTTTAAATCAAATACCAGTGGACAGTATATTTACAAACTGTATCTAGCATGACAATTCTGAATACAAAGACAGGCTATGTCACTTCTCTGGGCTGTGTCCTTTCAGGGCAGAAAAAATGAAAAAAAAAACCAAAAAAGTTGTGGCCTGGATCACAATTGCTCTGCTTTTCTGTAACACAACAGAGACACGGTCACAGGGCCTGGAACATTTTGCCCTCAGCCACCTTCTCATTCTAATTTCTGGACAGGAAGTAGTGAGTTGGTAACCTGGGGTGACGGAATCAGGCCTCTGACTCACACACCCTGACCTCAAGGGAGGGGGGAACAACCCAGTGGAGGACAGACCTCAGCCTCCAGTGCTGGGCTAACGCAATGTGCTTGACGGAGACAAACAAGCTAACCACAGAGTCAGGATGACTACTAAAAGAGAACAAACATCACTGAGAGCATTAGCTACCTGCCTGCAAGGCAGCAGGGCAAAAAACGAGGGTGGGTTAATGTTAATACAATATGTGAGCAGGACAAGATACATGGGATTCAAGGGGCAATAAAAAATGCATTTTAAAAATGTTGTTAAAACTGAATTTGAAATTAATAACATTTTCAAAATGAGACATTTAGATACCAAACGCAGTGCGACATAATAAGAGAAAACTAGCAGAAACTGTGTAAGTAGAGGTAGATACTGGCAAATAAATAAATAAATGAATTAGATAATGTCTGCCTTGTTCCCAGCTGTCACAAAAACAGCTTAAAATGGTAACAGTAAGAGCCAAGCAGAATATATACCTGACCAGCTGGGAAAAAACAGAAAGAGGTTGGTCTGGGGAAAAGAGAAACGCTTGAGCTGCTGACTCAAAGCCTGGCATTCATTTCAAGGAGACGTGTCAGGCAGAGGGAGAGGGTGTTGCTGAGGGCATAGAGGTCTGCTGTAGGGTGGTGTAACAACAAAGCTAGTAACCTCTAGAGACCAACCTTATCTGACGTCTTGTCTCTCCCCCTCCCCACCTCCCAACCCTGCAGATGCAGGTGCAGAGATGCCAAGTGAACATGAGGGCAGGCTTTTATTTTTTTCTGTGCAGTCATGCCCCCTCAGAAGAAGAACACCTGGTCCCCATAGAGGAGAGGATGGAATGGGGGAGGGGTTGATCAAGTGATAACTAACCCCTATATATGTCTACCTATTTGTCCATTTTCCCATTTCTATTCACCTTCTACAAATTCAAGCCCTGTCTCCTCTTTTCCTCTTGCTCTGCTGTCTAACGCTCAGCTGTCAGACTTAGAAATTGCAGGTGAGAAAGAGGTCCTCTGCTGTGGGAGATGGGCAAGTAAGGACGTAGAACTCCAGTCACGCATTCTGAGTCAGGCGCATATAAATGTAATGTTTAGACCTGTCCTCCCCTGCCAACCTGTTTAGTGTGTTGATTAAGATTTTAAAAATGGACATAATCACCACTTAAAGCACACAAAGAAGACAGGATTTTAGCCAAAATGACATTTGTTACTAATGCAGTTAGTCAGCTTCTCTTAACGTGGCCCACATTATGTGTATAAGAAAACATTGGAAAAGCAGATTTTCTCGAGAGATATTTTATGTTGATTGCAATCAAAATTGAATGAGGTTGAAGCATTATAATTGTGATGTAGTGATGAGCTCATTTTCAGAATGGCAAAATTAAAATTTTTTCAGTTAAAATATGCAGTAAACTTGGTTTGTAACTGTATGATAAATAAAAGTGCATACGTATTTGTCATTTAAATGTATTTTTCCATTATCATCTTAGTGTAAAAACTTCGTACCAAAAGTTAGATGATGATATAGGGAAAAAACCAAACAAATAAATTTTAAAAAATGAGGTGAAGCCTGGTTCTTTCTAAAAACAAGAAAAAATATTATTGATATCAGTTAAGCTAAACAGTATGTTGCTTACATATGAAAATGTTCACACTCACGCTCCACCTGGCTCCACTTACTCCTGTTGCAAATGGTGTGCAAAATTCACTTTAAACAAAAGGAAAGGCACTCAATGAAAATACAGATGAGCTGTATTTCTGAGACTGGAATAAAAGAAGAAAAAGAGGAAGAGGAGAAAAAAATAAGACAGTTGTGAGTGGAGCAGATAATAATAATTAAATAAAATGCTAAATAACTAAATGTTGCTGGTCTAACCTTAGCTGTGGGGGAGAGACACTTGAACAATGTAACCTTATAACTAACATCTACTTATTTATTTATTTGAAGTTTAACATCAGTTAACTTAGCTAGTAGAGCAGACTACTGTGTTCAGCTCTACTGGCCTTGACTGACTCAGGACTCAGAGGACTCAGAGTCAGGACACTGACAGCCTCTTGTTGACATATCTATCAGGTTGAAAGAACATGGAAGCTAGTATTTACAGTATTACAAATTTTTTTTTGTATTGAAATCTGTGTTTGTTTCTTTTTAAATTCTTAATTTAGAGATAAAAAAAAACTGGTGTAAATTCTTGTGCCTAATGGTTTTATGATATTGGAAACTGTATAAAAAAGTAGGCACTGCAAGCTCCAAATTTTTCTTCTTCTTCATCTTCTCCTTCTTCTTCTTCTTTTGGCTGCTCATGTTAGGGGTCACCACAGTAGATCATCAGCCTACATCTCACCCTATCCCTTGTATCCTCTTCTCTCACACCAACACTCTGCATGTCCTCCTTCATCACATCCACGAACCTTATCTGTGGTCTTCCTCTTCTCCTCTTGCCTGACAGCTCTATCTTTAACATCCTTTGTCCGATATATCCACTATCCCTCCTCTGAACATGTCCAAACCATCTCAGCCTTGTTTCTCTGACTTTGTCTCCAAACTTCTAAACTCAGGAAGGGCATCTAACTTAAAAGCTTTGCCAAATCAGATATATGGATTCATTATACGACTTCCAAACCGGATCGGTCAGGGCCCGGGTTAACAACAACCACCTCCCGTGTTGTTAACCAACAGGGTGCCGATGGAAACTATGTCTTGTCTTGTCTGAAGACCAGAGAGAAAAGGAAAGGGAAATAAGCTGGATGAAGTGGCAGAGAGTATTCCCAGGGGAGAGAGAGTGGTAATTGGAGCAGACTTCAGTGGGCATGTAGGTGAAGGGAACAGAGGGGATGAGGAGGTGTTGGGTAGGTATGGTGTTAAGGAGAGGAATATGGAGGGACAGATGGTAGTGGATTTTGCAAAAAGGATGGAAATGGCTGTAGTGAACACGTATTTCAAGAAGGGGGAGGAACATAGAGTGACCTACAAGAGTGGAGGAAGGTGCACGCAGGTGGACTATATCTTATACAGGGGGTGCATCCTAAAGGAGGCAGGAGACTGCAAGGTGATGACACGGGAAAACGTAGCTAAGCAACATCAGATGGTGGTCTGTAGGATGACTTTGGAAAGCAAGAAGAGGAAGCCAGTGAAAGTACATCCAAGGATTAAATGGTGGAAGTTGAGGAAGGAAGAATGTTGTGCAGAGTTCAAGGAGGAGTTGAGACAGGCTTTT
>VUQH01047921.1:0-10610 GCA_015106775.1 Etroplus canarensis
ACCAAGCCAGCCAGCCGCAATTAGAGAGAGTTACTATAGAGAGGGATTATTACTTTAAATTGATTTGACATAGATATAAATGTTTTACTGCTGTTGCTTGGCCCTTGCTAAATTGCTTAATAAATTTATATTCCTGCATTTAAAGTACTGATTCTGACTATTCTCTAAATCTTCTCAGTCATGTAAATGCTAAGTTCTAAGTGTGCAAGTTACATCAAAAAGGTTCTGAAAGGTTAGTCTAGTTTTGAGTCCACCTACAAAAACAGCCCCTTAAGGTGAATTGTCCTCACCTTTAAAACCTATTCCTAGCTAATTTACCAAGTGCGAGGTTCATACAGGGGAGCTGCTATAACTAACATGCTCGATCTCCCACCTAACTGATACGGCTACCAGGTAGGGCGGGTGATTGGGGGAAGCAGGGTAGACGTTGGAATTTGACAGCAGTGAGAGAAGCTAGGTGAGTCCCCTATTCCCAGCCTAAATGTACTCCAGGAAATCTGGCTGAGTAATACTCATCAGACCGGGAGACCGGACCCTTTAAACGGAGGGCTGGAGAACCACTAGTTCTGCATTGGGCCTGTGGTTTAAACCCAGGAACCTGACAGTATAAACTGAAATTAATTTGAACTTGGTGTAAACCTTTAAAATGAGTGATCTACAGCCTATGAAGCAGAATAAAAAGTACAATAGACAGTATTTCCTAATCTAATAACGCATAAAGCACAGTTTCTTACCCCAGTCATAAAACTTGGGCTCCCTGAGGCTGGCGTGCTCCACCATGCAGCTGATTTTTTCTCCAGGTTTGGGTGTAAACTCCAGATAGGAGTGGACCTGATAGAGCCAATTCCCATTTAGCAGTTCATCAGCGGATGTCACATCAGATGTTGTCTTCTTTCTGTCCCTCAGCCACGTCAGTTTGATTTGCTTTGGATAGAAGCTGTATGCACTGCAGATGAGCATGGCTGGATGTTCACTGCCTGTTACCTTTATGGACCTCAGCCTGACAGTGGGCTCGACTAGAGAAAAATACACAATAGGGCAAGACTATATATATATATATATATTTCACTTTCTTTGTAGTCATCTTTTATGCTCTGTGATAATCACCTGGGTTCAGGAAACCATGGTAGGCCAATGGGGCTTTTTTTTTGCAAAGCTGTGCTTTCCACATCTCATTTTCCATAAATTTCTTATCAGTGTTGAGCTTATCTACAATTTCTTGTGCTGTCTTTGTGTAGCCAACCATTTTCCTCAAACTACTATTGTATTGGGCTAGCAGCACCTTATTAAAGTAGAACTGCTCCAGGTACATAGCATCTTGGCCATCACGGGAACTAAACTGGCACTCAAACAAATACTTTCCATAATAAGCACCTGAAAAACATTTACCAACAGATAGATGTTAATATAGACAGAGTATAACTACTTTTCTTTTAATAATGCAACACATCATATTTTATAGCTAAACCAAAAGCTACAAATAATAATGTGGAATTTTAATTTTGTAAGGTTGATAATGTTGAAATATATACTCAATTAGCAGCATAGTGAATTTGTTTAATGTTACTTACCTATTTTTGAAAACAGCAGAAACAACACAAGGAAAGTAAACACGCTGTGAACATGAGCCATATTGTCAGGTACTATGAATAAGAGAGCTCCATCTGAAAGACATCCAGCCAGGAAATGACAGTTACCGTTCCTTCTGTCATGTAAAAATGAGGAAGTTGAGTCCCAGATCTGTAAAAGATATTTCTCCTGTGTAAAGGGGCTGTACCTATGTCATAGCCATATTTGGATTTCCATGCTTGTGTTGTGAATAGGTGTCATATGACCTCTTCTATTCTTTTACTTACTTTCTGTTCATTGCTAATTGGAGTTTGTATGCAGATTAGATTAGATGTACAATAAATCGTTCAGAGAGGAGAGCTTGAAAACAGCTTGTTTTATAAATGCGTGTTTAAAAGAAGCAGTCTAGTTAGAGACTAAAGTAGTTTTTAATACTGCTCAGTATATAAATAAAACTTGTCCAGAATGAGAAAATGTAGTAAAAAAGAACAATCTGGTAATGTTAATTCCTGTTTTAGCAGCATTGTTAAATGGTTCTCTGCATTTTCCATTACAAGACCTTCCACTATCAGTTACACTTGTCACAAAAACAAGACATAATTTGGCAGGGAGAGGCAGACAACAGCTTCAGTGTTCTGTGGGCGTAACAAGATCGTCTAACTGGTTTGAGATTCAAGGATTGTTTTTTTTGTCCCGTATGCAGAAATTCAGAGAGAAAAAACATGTCAGTCTCTAATTGCTTTGATGAATAGTTCGTTGCATTTTCCATTAATAAAAATTTCCAGCATCAGTCCAGCACCAATCTAAAACAACTATATAATGCTGGTAATGGTCAAGCATTTCTTTAAAAAGAGTAAAGAAGCTCAGGCGGTGTCACAATGCAAATGATTTAATCTGTCCTGTATATCAACATTTAGCAGATGAAATGTCTACTAACTTTACTATCTTAATTTAACACACTAGTGAACCAACATTTCCTAATAAAACAAAGTACAACAGAGATGCAGGGATGTCACTGGTTTTATACTCATAACCTGATCCCTCTGATAACTGGTGAGGCATTTAAACCAACAGACTGCAATCATAGAGTTGCTAAATATGGTCAACATAAAAAAAATACAGAACCAGACATACAGTTTGTTATGTCGCAATTGTTTTAATGACCCAGCAATTAAGACTTCACCCTTCTGTATATTGTTAAAGAAGAGAGAGGCAAATATAATTCTCCATCATCATTGGCTAGAGCCAAAATGCTTGCAAGTACTCGTAGTTTATTTATTTATTTACAAAAACAGCTTACATCCAGTAAACTTTGTATCATAGGGCTTTGTGGGTGTGGGAGTCCACATTTCCTCTCTATCACGTTATATATCAATTACCCAGTTTGCTTATCTTGTATTAATTTTTCCTGTTTCAAAGTATAGAAACTGCAGCCATAGATCCATCAGTTTAGAAAATGATAAAAATGCTCATTTAAAATTAATATGGGTTCATAATTCATAAAGTATCCATACAATGCTGAAAGTCACTTGCAATAGTAACTGTAAACAACAGAGAAATTACTGTCCATGGTGCCCCTTGACAAAAAAAAATACTCCAGTTGTGACACCTAGTAGACCCAGACTCAGGCCCACTCCACAGAAAATATCTGCTCCAAGACTTTGATCACTTTTAATGACTTCAGCTTCTGTAGAGAAAGTTAGAGAATGTAACTCATTACAGACACACTGAAACATGAAAATATTTTGTGAATTCATACAAATTTTTACCCCAGATTCTTGTTTTGGGTGTCTCCAGTGCTGAGTGCTCCACAGTGCAGCTGTAAATGTCCCCCTCACTTGGTGTGAATGTCAGAGTCGAGAACTGATGGAAGGTTTGATCTTTATTTGGGAAATATCGACTGAGTGACACCCCCTCGGACACTGGATGGCCATTTTTAGTCCAGCTGACATTGATGGACGGTGGGTAGAAATGATTCACAAAGCAGATGAGGCTGTTTTCAGCTCCCAGCTCAACGTCTTCTTCAGGGTAGAGGATGGTCTCAGGAGGGTCTGTAGTGGGCCAGAGCATAGTTGAGATCCATCCTATCTTATGAGCAGTTCTATAATAAAGAGAAATGAAGTTGACACAGCAGTGAAAGTCCTTTACCTTTCTCTTCTGGTGGATGTTTCTCCTCTGCTATTACATATGCCAAAACTGCAGGACCTGCCCTCCTGGCTTTTAGTGCATTACGGTATACATTCAAATCCCCAAATATTTGACTTGGGTTATTCACAAGGTATGGGGGAACAGTGTATACAACCTCTTGTCTTTCGAAATCCACATACAAAGCTTCCTCATCATCAAATTCATATTGTACCTGAGTTGTGCCATTGTCAAAGCAGCTCACAACATAAGCAATCTCATGGGCAACTGAAAACAAGACAGAAAATATAAATGAGGAAAAATTATAAATGTATTGGAATAGACCTACAACAATAAAATTTCTATTTTTATAATGCAGCAAACAAGTGATTTATGTTCATGTCTTAGGCATTAATAAAATGACAGTAAAGTCTACAGAAACAGAAATGTCCACTGAAATGTTATGTTTTGATCTTAATAGAGAAAAATTAGTAAGTTAGAAGCTCATTCTTACTTTGTGAGAAGGCGCAGAAGCTGTTGAGCACCAGGATTATCACAGCAGAACACTTCATGCTTGAGCTGCAGGTCACCATTGTCAGAAAGTTCCACAGAACAGTCTGAACTAAGTGCAACCTTTATTCTGTGTCAGATCAATAAAAAATAAAACTGACTACACCTTCCTTGTTACACAAACACTGATGGTAAAATGGCAGTCTAACCTGTTTGCAGGAGTCTGTAATTCTAAGTATTCACAGGAGCTGCATTAACAAAGCTTTTGTGCTTGCATCATCATCATCCAGAAATCTGAGTAATTTACATGAGATCATTTAATACCAGGTTTTTTTGGTTTTTACCGCTACTTCTGTCCATGCTTCAGTAGTTCCAACTTCCTTATACTGTTTGTAACACCCACCCTGAGGTTATAGCTCCTGTGAAAATATCAACCACTACTAAAGGGTCACAAGTGTACAGTTTCATTAAAAAGGGGGAACTGAGTCATTCTAAAAACTACTTTAAAAGTCTAAAACTTTGCTTACAGACACCCCTGACACACCACAGGCACACATGCAACAGGATTACATTTCATGTTTGCCAAAAACAGCTGAAATAATTTAAAAACTTTTCTTCTTGTAGTCTGGGGAAATACCTATGTCTCTTATGCTCAATAAAATGATCATAATTTCTGTTTAATAATATCTAAGCAATGCTCACCACAGTGTTGTTTCACATCCACTTTATTCCACACAACCACGTGTCTTCAAACGTATTAAATATAAGGAAGTAGCAGAAGGCCTTAAAGCAGAAGTGGATGTGTGATGAATGGGCTGCTGCTGTGACAGGGTCCACAGTTCACAGTGGAGTTTCTTTGTTGACAAAGGAAGTTACAGTCAGTGTTACCAAAATGTACAGTGTACTTTTGAGCTCTGTTGAATGTGCTGAAGGCATTTCCATCCTTATGAAACCTGTCCAAAAGAGAGCTGTATCAATGATTTCTTAACCTGCTTTGTTCACATCATGTGTTCTGGCTTCTTCTTCTCATGCCTTCGCTGACATGTTGCTGTTTAGTGTAACAATAGGTCCATTTATTAGAGCCAAACCTCTGGCAGAGAAATGTGTATGCATGTAAATGACCTGCCTGTGAATGAACTTAAAATCTCTTTTTTCCCGTTTTTGTCATGACCGCCTCCTGGCTGGCCTGTCATATGTTCTGTGTTTTGTTTTGTCTGCGTCTGTCTTCTCTTCCCCTCTCTCTCTCTCTGTCGCTCTCCAGGAGGTGTGGCAGTCTGACCTAATTACCGACGGGACTCACCTGGAGACCGGAGCTGCCACACCTGACGCTGATTCACCTGCGTACTGGAGAGCTATTCTTAAGTCAGTTCGTTGTGTGTTCTTTGCTGCAGTCGCTCTCCTTCCTGAGACGCTGTCCTTCGTTCACCTTCGATTCCCTGCGAGCTTTGGCTGAGCTCATGAACATTACTCCGCCGCTGGATCTCTGTGTTGGAACTAACCTGCCTTCTCTCTCCAGCCAGCGGCCTTTAATAAAGAACTGTAAACCTTTTACTCCTGCGTCCTGCGTTTGGGTTCGTTCTCGGTCAGACATGACAGTTTTTAAGTTTATTTCACCGAAATACTTTTAAAACAGCAACTGGATAAATTTAAGTTTTTAAAAAAAATTTTCTTATTTGTTGTTTTTAGAAAAAACTTCGCAGCTTTGGTATTATTGCATATGCGCATGTAACCTTCCACCATTATCCCTTTCAAAATAAAAGCATTGATAAAAGAGCTTTAAAAAATAAAAGAAATAATGTCTTAATCGTACAAATGTATAATGTACCTTTGACTGCTCCCTTGTATTTTCCCCAAGGGGTCTGAAATACAAAAACCAACAACAAATCAAAGAAATGTGTCGGAACCTTCTAAAGGTCATTTACAGAGACCAAGTTAAAACAAACACCTTGCCTATTGTTTGTGCCAGACAGGCTGAGTATTTCAGAAACTGCTGATCTACTAGAATGGTCTAAAAAAGGAAAATTATAATGGCTGGCGGTGGTGGTGCTATGGTAAGGGCATATTTTCCTGGCACACTTTGGGCTCCTTAGTACCAGTCGAACAGTGCCACAGTCTACCTGAGTATTGTACCCACCTTCTGATAGCTGCTTCCAGCAAGATAATATGCCATGTCACAAAGCTGAGATCATCTCAAACTGGTTTCTTGAACATGACAATAATGTCACTCTACTCAGATGGCCTCCATAAACACCAGATCTTAATACAATGTTTCAAGGGTGCTACTTTGAGTGGAACAGAAGATTGGCATCATTGATGTGCAGCTGACAAATCTGCAGCAACAGTGGGATACTATCCCACTGGTCCATATGGACCAGAATGTCAGAGGAAAGTTCCCAGCACCTTGTTAAATCTATGTCACTAAGAATTAAGGCAGTTCTGAAGGCAAAAGGGGGGTCCAACCAGGTTCTAGCAAGGTGTATCCAGTGAAGGGGCAGGTGAGTATATATCCTCAGGTATATCTGGATGGGATCTTTAAGCAAATACAAATGTCAAATAAATGCAAGCACAGTTTGTGTTCAAATATTTGTTCATTATCTGTAGTTAAACTACAAATCAATATGATGAAAGCTTTTGCTTTTCCCAGTTCACCTCCTTGTTGTTTTCCTTTACACAGTCTGTATGGCATTAAGATTTAAAACAAGACAGCAGAATACGTACTGTTCTTACACTTTATTAATTACATTTTTTCTGTACCATGCCCAAATCCCAACAGTCTTGTTTTCTACCGTTTAAGTCCCAGCAGTACTTTACTGGTACCTCTCATTTATACACTCAGCAGACACAGAACAACATGCACCTGTTTTTCCAGCTGGACACTCAGATGACATAGACTCAGCGTTTGTGGGCTGGAAAAAACAAAGCAAGCTTATAAAGGATAGAGTGAAAGGAAATTCAGAGGTGGATGAAGGGTGTCGTTCTAGGTTTATCACCAAAAGCTCAAACAGCACTTTAAAGAAGAAAAAGTTGGCCACCAGATTTTATTTATTCAACACCAAATTCCCACAGGCTTCTCAGGTTTAAAGTGCGTCATCAGGGTGTAAAACCTGCAGAAAAGATGGATTTATTGAGTCAGATAAATGCTCCCACAAATGTTGCAATAAACATGATGAAAAGATGATTGTTAAATATAAACATCTACCTCAGTTGTTGGCACCACCACCTGCCCTGCAGTTAGAAAAGTTAAAACAAATGCTGAAGTTCAACATTTTTATTATTAAATCTGATCACTGGCAGCTGTCATAAGATGAAAAGAAACTGTTTTAATTTGAGTGTTTATTAGATTTAATCTCTCACCACTTGAATGCTTCTTGTAGTAACTGAGTCCAGCAGCTGAAAACACCAAACCCAACAGAAGCCCTGCAGCACCAACAGCAATCTTATTCTTGCCTGTGTCAGGCTGTGGCTCTGAAAACACATTTATTTAAAAAAAACACATTATAAATGTCATATGTATGTTACATTATATACATCATATATGTCATATATGATAATACGAACTGTTTAATGTACTTTGATGACTGACTACACTGTAACAGAGGCAATTCCTGTGTAGAAGTAAAATAAAAGGCATTGCTGATTCTTTCATGCTGTGTAGAATCAAGTACTGGGCCTTGGGCTGGTTTATTGTAAGCACCCAAAGGCATCATATATAAAAATAACCAAATAACTGTCTAGAGTGTATACCACCTCTTGCCGTATGTGAAATAGGCCTACTGCCCCCAAAACACACACACACACACACACGCACGCACGCACAAAGAGAGTAGAATTGAGCAAGTGGGTAGGGAAGTTGATGAATGGAACAGGTGTGGCATGCACACAAAAGGTGTTTATTCCTGGTTTGTTCATATTTTGTTTATATTATGTAATTTTAAGCTTTTTCACATCACTGTTAAGAAACAGGGCAAAAGTAAGTAATAACACACTGCAGCAAAACAGAAAGTTATTATTAGCTCAGTGTAGAAATGGAGGGAAGTGTCGTGACCCGTGTTCTGTGTGCCTCCCTGTTCGTGTCATTTCCTGTTTTGTTTTGAAACCCATTCTGTCTGGTGCCCCTGCCGCTCTTTCCCTTCCTGTTTGTAATTGTCGGCGGCTGTGCACCCCTCCCTCCTGTTTCTATTGGTCCACTTGTTTGTGTATTTATTCCCTCTCCCTTGTCTGCTCGGGGTCGCGTCCTCGTCTGAGTTTCGTTGCCTGTGTGTGTGCGTTCATGGGTGTAGCTGCCTCCTCAGCTGCATCACTCCCTCACCTTGTCTTCCCGTGTTCGTGCTCCGTCACAACCCATCCTTGGACTTTTGTATTTGTTATTTTCGGCAATAAAGCCTTTTTATGTACTCCGGCTGCCTTCGAGTCCTGCATATGGGTCCGCACCCGCGCACCCACCAGCCAGACATGACAGGCAGAACCAATTAAAGTAGACCAGTGTGCTCTGTGGGGTTGCACCTGGGTTTCCTAATTTGAGTGACCTTGCTCTCTCCTCAGAGGAAATCTGGGAAGTGAAAGGCATGGTTTGTTTTTTTCATTCCTCTGTCAGTTTTACCTGTATTTTTCAGAATGAAAGGACATTGAATCAACATAATTTTTTGGTACTATCATTCTTGGGACCCTCAACACATGCACCTTTTATGGTGCTAAAAAAGGGCCTAATATTTTGGTTGCTCCATTGTATTCTCCCCAAGGGGTCCCCGCAGCACATTAGGTTTAGAAATAGTTGTTTGTTTTGGTTATTTAATTTTCAGATTATATCTACAAAGTAATCATGTTCAAAAACAGTGAAGGTGTAAATAAAACTATATTACAAAAAGTCCATCAAATGATTGAGCAACTAAAGCAGCATATCATTTAACACAGACATTGGCAAATCAGGTTGCCTCTCCATATACATGCACAAGAAGGAACTGGTTAGATATTTGCTTTCTGATCAAATTTTTTTAATTCACACAAACCCTTCCTTTATTGTGCACACTTAACACAGGGCATCAGATACCACTGAGTGAACAATGGAGTTAGTCACTCCAATGCCATGACAGGCATGCTATTCAAGCCATGTTCAGAATGGTATGAGTCCTGTAAAATACCACTGTGCAGTGCATCACCACAGTGAAGTCCACTCAACTGGATATAGTTCAAAATTGATTCGCTATTGTACCCTACTGGATATTGTGTAATAATAATAAAATGCTTAAAATGAAGTCATAAAATAATAACTAAAAAGGGTCTAAACTTGCTAGTGCCCTGTTGGCTATAATACTTAAAATTACTATATCATGCAATGGTGAAAAATGTAGTTTTTATACATTCTTAAAATGTATAAAACTACTTTGAAATCTTGTTTTATTCAACCAAGAACTCAAAAGTCATCTCAGAGTTTACTGTCTGTGAACTGATTCAGTTCAGGAAGAAGAGAAGAGGAACCTGTTTTATGTATTGTCGATAGGATTGAGAATTCTGGGCCCTCTGCTTGGCTCATGCTTTAGATCAGGGGTGGCCAAACTAAGGCCCGCGGGCCAACTGCGGCCCGCCGTCCAGTTTTTATTGGCCCGCAGCGAATTATGAAAATATAATTGAATATGGCCCCCAAAAGAATCTTGAGCTCAACTCTGTTGCAGTTCTCAGTTTCAACACTAGATGGAGTCAGGCACGCAAACTGCGCTTCTCCACTAAACAAAATTAAGCAAAAAAAACTTTTACCGCGAGTCACCAAAGAAACGCAAAATAGAACGTGAGTGTAGAAGATTTCAAACACGGTGGGAAAATGAATATTTCTTCAAAGAAATCAACGGAAAGTGTGTCTGTTTGATTTGCAATGAAGATGTTGCTGTGATGAAAGAGTATAATGTCCGTCGGCACTATGAGACCAAACATCAGAGCTATGCATCATACACGGGTGCCGAACGAACACAGAAAGTCGAGCAAATGGTAGCTAGCCTGCAAGCTCAACAACAGTTTTTTTTTTCGTGGACACAAAATACAGGAAAACGCCACAACTGCAAGCTATGAAGTCGCTAAACTTATCGCCCAGCACGGCAAACCGTTCTCAGATGGTGATTTCATAAAGCAGTGCCTCATTAAAGTCACAGAAATAATGTGCCCGGAAAAAAATGCAGGATTTCAAAAATGTGAGCTTATCCAGAAATACAGTTATGCGGAGGATCGAGGACTTGTCTGCTATACAATTATACACTATATACTGTGTACTGGAGATTTGGAAATGGAAGCTTCTACATCAGGGGTGTCCAAAGTTTTTTTATTGAGGGCCAAATACAGAAAAATAAACAAAGGGCCGGGCCACACAAGTGACATATTGACACATTAATACTGTGTATTTCTAACTCACCTTTAATGTG
>VUQH01047922.1:0-10650 GCA_015106775.1 Etroplus canarensis
AAGCATCATAGTGAGTGGATAGTGCTGCATTAATCAAGTGCAACATTTCCCCCCACCACACACAGCCAAGCGTCATTTCTGTCTTTGAGTTGGTTGTCATGGCGATGAGTCCATTTCCAGGTGCTTTAGGCTCTGTTTGCTGTCTGATACCTATCACTCCAACATCTGTTTCTCCATCAGCATTTCTTCTTCTTTGTCTGATGAATTCAGGGCACACTTGATGTGACACTGACTCGCTACACCCTCATGTGACACAAATTGGCATTACATAAATGGCCTGGCCTGGACTTCCCATTTGAATCATTTTCCATTTCAAAAAGCAAATCCAAATTTCTTCTGGAACAAAAATCACAGCGGTAGTCGTTCTGCATCCTGCTGATAGAATGATTAGGATTAATTAAATCTGGAAGACTGTAAATTATTTTACTTTCACAATCAGCGCCTTTAAATCTTAGCCATATGCAATCTAATACTGACTTTCTTTTCCTAAAGGTGACTGACAGAAGGGAAGAAACAGCTGAAAAACAGTGCCTCATAGGAGAGCCTCTCACAGGAAACAAGACTGGCTCAAGTGGATGTCAGCACCGCTTTGACGGACTCAGACACAAAGCAGAAATAAAACGGACCTTTTATGATGATTTCTACCTCGTTTAACGCCATGGAATCATTTAAAAGCCTTAATTTGCCACTTAATGATTATTCATAGACTGACTGTCATAGACTGACTGTATGACACGGCGTATGTGCGTGCTGCCTGCCTGACATTGACTGATGTGTACTGTGACCGACAGCGTGTTGTCATCCTGTCTTTGAGGACATCTTCTTCAGGCCACTTCACAGTCCCTACTTGTCACCGCTGAGTCCTGAGAGAGACAGGCAGACAGGCGGGGAATGAGACGGAAAGAAGCACAGTGAGAGTCAGCAGACAGACAGATATATGGATGACCGAGCTGAGAGAGGAGGAAATGTCCCAGACAGAAGGCATTTAATCACGCAGCAGACGCCGCAACATGAGCCCCAAAGAGATATTCCACCCCAAATAAATCAAACTGTGTAGATACTGTAAGGCAGTCCCTCTTAGAGCACATTTAGCTTTATTTCGTGTCTCTGTGTAGCATTTTCCAAACA
Source organism: Etroplus canarensis (assembly GCA_015106775.1). Taxonomy (NCBI): domain Eukaryota; kingdom Metazoa; phylum Chordata; class Actinopteri; order Cichliformes; family Cichlidae; genus Etroplus; species Etroplus canarensis. The sequence goes on from VUQH01047922.1 coordinate 1,129, forward strand.
ATAGCAAAGGAGTGGGCTGTGATGTTTCTACAGGGACATTTTCTGTCCCATCCATATATATGCAAGTATAGTAATAAAGGCTCACTGAAGCTGAAAGCATTCAATACTAAAGGTGTGCCCTTTTAGTTACATGCACGTGACACTCAAGCAACTAAGGTACCTCAGACTTCACATTTTCAACTACCTTTCCAATGGTGGACATACTCTATATGGACAAAAGTACTGGGCCACCTGCACATTTCACTTGCAGGAGCTTTTATGACATCTCATTCTAAATCTACAGGTGTTACTATAGAGTTGGTCCCCTCTTTGCATCTAGAACAGCTTCTAGGAAGGCTTTCTAGAAGGTGTTGGAGTGTGTCTGTGGGAGTTTTCGCCCATTCATCCAGAAGAGTATTTGTGAGGTCAGACACTGAGCTCCATTCTAGTTCATCCCAAAAGTGTTGGATGGGGTTGAGGTCAGGGCTCTATGTAGGCCAGTCAAATTCTTTCACATCGGTCTCAACCAACCATGTCTTTATGGCTCATTCTTTACGCACTGAGGTGCAGTCATGCAGGAACAGAAAATGGCCATCCCCAAGGTATTCCTGCAAAGTTGGAATTGCAGAATTGGATGAATCGGTAAAAAATTCCCACAAACACACACTTGGGTTCATTATCCATGTGTAACTATGGTGTAAATATTTTAAAAGTATTGTCAGAGTGTATGTGATTCTTCCTGCTTTTTATTTTTATTTTTTAAAATGTATGTAAATATGTTTAAAATACCATTTGATGACATAGTTTTTGCTGGCTTATTTGAACTGTGTGTATATGCCCTTTCTTGTATATTTTTTAAATAACTGAATGATTATCTTCGGAAATAACACTAACCTGCCTTTGCTGCTGTGTACAATGCAAATGTCCCCATTGTGGGACTAATAAAGGACTTTATTTTTATCTCACCTTATCTTGTTTTGTTTTGTCTTGTCTTGTCTTATTGTATCTTAACTTATCTCAGAAAGCCTTCCCAGAAGCGTGGAGGCTGTTATAACTGCAAAGGTATTTAGAATGGCACGGTATTAATGCTCCTGCAGGTGTAATGTGTAGGTGGCCCAATACTTTTGTCCATGTAGCATATATCAGTCAGCTCTAATCCGTTCTGAGCTGCAGTGCAGAATTATAACACCAGGGTATTTGATCTGGGCCGATTCGCCTTCCTGAACAGCTGATGAATGTATTGCCTTGCAAAGTCAGCTCGGCCCTCTGACGTCCGCAGACAGAGGTAACATGAAGTTAAATATAGACGTGCCACAGTGAATGTAGCCATGCAAAGAGAGCGTATAAAGTGATCCAGACGGTGTTTTTTTTGTGGTCAAACTAACATTTTCCAGCATCCACTTTAAAGAGTCAAGTGTGTAGATCCTGAAGACCGAGACGAGCACTCAGTCTTCATTTAGTGTTTGCTCAGTTGTGTGGATTTATTGCTTTGTGTTAAACTTCTCCTCCCTCACCACACACACTTCATTCTAAGCCAGACAGTGAAAATGCCAATCTGCTTAGAGCTGCCCTTTTTTTTTTATCTGCAAAGATGGATCATAAAACTGTGATATTCTCCCAGATAATATTCTGTTGTCTCTGTCCCAAAACACAGCCAGGCTGTTGAACGGCAGCTGGCTCAGAATTAGGACAGATAGAGGGGGACCGTCCCCGTCTAGAACGTAAAGTATCATTGATGTTGTCTTGTAAATAAGCTCTGTTGTATGTGTGCGAAGTCCTTGCCAAAAGTCTGGTGGGAACATGGCAGGAAGGTGCAAGGATTCCAGGAGGTGTTGGCGGCTACCTGCTGTGCTGAAGTGTCCTTGAACACGATTCCAAGCTGCCTCCTGGTGAAGGGCTGATGTGCTGTGGCAGCTCCTGACCTCTGAAACCACAGTCACAGCTCATTTTCCCTACATGATAACATAATGCAGTGTTGGGATTATAAACCAAAAATTTTTATTATCCGCAATGTTTTCAATTACTGGAATTATTCTGTCTGATCTGACTGCTTTTAAATGCATTGTTTTTTAAAATTATTCGGCTCTAGTGCAGCCCATGGATTTTTTTTTAAAACCCTTTGATGCCTGAATCATCCCCGATGAGGACCTCGACCCTAACTCTGACCTTCGGCAAGCAGAATATATTCTGAGTGCAGTGCTAAAGTCTTGAGCCACCCTCATTTCTTTGTGTTTTTTCCGAGGAAGCCAGGCTTTCTTGTGCTTTTGTTAAAGTGGTCTTGGTCCTCCAGACTTTCTGAAGGTCTTGCAGCGTTTTTCCTGGACATTGGCTGCTTTTTCACTCGTTTTCAGTCAGATCCTGGAACCCGGCCTTCCTTACAAAAATTGGAGGAAACTCAACAAATGGAGGACAAAAGAAGAAGTGGCAGTCCTAAAAAATACTGTCTACAGCAGATGAAGAGTATCTGAAAGTCATGCTGGAAAAAAAAAATCCAGCAAATACCTGACACAGGACCTGAGAGATGCATATGTCCCTTTCAGTTTATCAACTGTTCACTGAGGCCTCATGGGAAATGGTCTCAGTGGAAGCGTGGAAAGGGGTAGAAAAAGATGAGTTATACCAAATTACACAAGAACTGGACTGAAGATCAGTAGCAATAGGTCTCATGAAGTGATGAATCCAAATTTGAAACTTCTGGTTAAAACTGTTGTCAGTATGTACTGAGGAGGTCAGGAGAGAGGCCCAACAGTGAGTGTCCACAGCCATCTGTAAAGCACAGTGGAGGCTCTGTCATGTTTGAGGCTGCACTTCTTCAGGCAGTGGTGTTGGGAATCTCATCAAAATTTCTGGAATTATAAAGGCAGAAAACTACCACCAGATTTAGGTCCACCATGTAATACCATCTGGAAAGCATCTGATTGACAACAGACTCATTTTCCAGCATGACAATGATCCCAAACACACCGCCAATGCAGTAAAAAGCCTAGCTGGAGAGAAAAACACACAGTGGAACATGGATTGTCCATCGTGGATTGGTCTCCCCAACATTATTAAAGCAGTGTGGGATCATCTTGACAGAGAACAGAACAAAAGGCAGCCAACATCCAAACGAAAACATTGGAATGTCCTTTAAGAAGTCTGGAGAACTATTCCTGAAGACTGCTTAAAGAAATGGCAGAAAGCTCGGCTAAGAGCGTTCAGCCTGTGTTGAAGAATAAACTGACTTTCAAGCTGGTTAGAATAGTACAAACTATGTTTTTGCCTTTTCCGTTGTATTTCCATTTATGCTTGTACGTGTTTCAGCAAATCATTGCACCTATTTCTTATTTTTCAAATACAAATAGAAAGAAATGAAAGGCGGCTGGGACTTTTGTGTAGTACTTCATGTCAGTTTTTAAAGAAATTGTTCCTGCAAGTATTGGTAATCAAAGAACAAAGAAAATAATCAGTCTGAACGACACACACTACATTTTTATTTTAATTTAAGCTTTATTTTACCAAGGGAGGCCCACTGAGATTACAAATCTCTTTTACAAGGGTGCCCTCGCCAAAACAAAACAGGCAACAGAAAACACATTTGTTCTAAAAAAGTTTGCTGTCCTGTCCCCGAGAGTTAGAGCAGGGTTAGGGTTATGATGACTTAAACCTCAGACGGTTAAGGAGAACTCAAACCCAGATTACCAAAATGTACTTTTCACTCATTTGAGTGGAAGCTCCTCAGTGGCTCACACCAATGAAGTTTTCCAGTCTTCCTCTGCATTGCCAGGACATTCTGCACCATTCTGAACAGCTGTGCCCCGACAGCACGCTCACTGGCGTGCTTATCTGTCAAGCCCATAGCTAGCATGCATGACCAAGTTAGTAGGCTCCACCCACACATTACCACATTAGCTAGACATCGCAGGTAAAGAGCTCGTGGCACCACATCGAACTAAAAAATAATATGAAACAGCAGTTCCTTCAGTGACCACTTGAGAACGGCTCCAAAATAAAGTCAGTCCTGATGGATGTTCAACTGTTCAACTTTACAGAATTAAAAAGCACGATTTCAGCTGGGTAGAAGAAACAGTTTTGGTCTCTATGGACAGGCGTCACCACTCAAGCAGCTGTAGCCTATAGAGAAGGTGTGACCTGCACAGTGGTCCCATCATGCAACACATGTCGCTAATGTGGGTAGAACAACAATATAGCAAAGCTACTTCAATGCATTGCACAATATGGAGTTTTCTGTTGAAATTAAATATAATGTTGCATTATTGTGCAGCGTTTGGCTGCAACAGCCACAGCTACACAAAGCGTCCTTCCATCAGTTTGCAGCTCAAACAGAGGAGGACTGCCTGGATCCAAGCAGTGAAGCGTCAGAACCTGGATGGATCTTCCTGGACTCCTGTGAAACGTGCCGTGTTACTCGGCTCCTTTGTGTATAATAATATAAAGTATTTACTTTGTGACTCCGTGCATTCATTGTTCACATGTCTGGACCGTCAGTGGCATCTTTTCAGTATGACTGCACCATAAATCATTTGATTACTTTGTTTTCAAAAGCAGTTCCCTCCTTTCCATAATGAAATATTATCAGTTACAGGCTTTTACAGTATAAACTATATCCTTTTAAGGCTCAGTAACTTGTTTACTGTTAGAAAAAGTAATAATTGTAACATTTATTTATAGCTGAAACAGACTATATTTATTTTGGGCAGTAATAAAAATCTAATTTACATGTAGCAGATAATTTGGTTGAAGGGCAGCTCAAACAGAAATGTTTACTGTAAGTTGTGTAAATGTGTAAGTGTGTAAATGTTGGCCAGGCTATATTGATCAGATGAGATCACGTCCTACTCAACAGTTACTGTTGTGCATTTGACTGAAATGTTTTCTTAACACATTAAAAAAATCATCATTACATCTTTAATAGCTCCATCTGCTTCTCCCCCAGAAGCCACGCCTTCTTACAAATCATGTGATATAATGTCCACTCCTGCACATGTCCCAAAGCATGCATGCAGGTACAGCTGCATGCAGCGTACTCACAGGTCATATTTCACCTCCTGACCAACATTTAACAACATTACATGTTGCTAGCTGTTGCTAAGTGTTTGTAGTACCCGCAGGAAATTATTCAAAATGGCGGAAAACCAGAAGTGAGTCATCGCATAGCTTCTCTGTCGCTGCCTCCTTTGCCTCAACCCTGCTAACTGAAGTTACTAAACTAAACCTCCCAGCTGCGTTTTCGCTGTTGGTGCTTTTTGGAGCATTTTTAATGGAACTATCTGGCGAAAATACGACATGTTGTGAGGTACAGCCTGTCCAAGAACTTTGTGATTCAGTTTTGGATGAGTGAAATTCTAGTTTTATCACGTCTGATCTTTTAACGAGTGCTTACACACACAGAGTAAAGCTTTTCCAGCCTTAAATAGTTCAAAACAGACATATTTGGAGGCGGATGCGGTCCAGGAGGTCACGCGACTTATTTATCAATCAGAAAGTTGATGGTTTGATCCCTGGTCCCCCCAGTCTGCAGGTAGAAGTAGCCTTGGACAAGATACTGAACCCCAGATCGCCCCCTAATGCATCGATTGGAGTGTGTGTGATAGTTTGAAAGTGCTTTAAGGCATAGAATAAAATGCTGTATGATCATATGGGCGAATGTGGCTGTAGTAAAAGTGCTCAGTTCTCAGTTAGAGCAGAAACATGTTATATAACCATCAGTCCATTTCCTTTTCTTTCTAAGCATTTGGATTGTTGAGAGGTTGGTGGGTCATTCTGAGCTTCTCAGCTGTGCTTTCATTAGTTGTTTGTTAGATTTATTCATTTAAGATTTATTCATTAAACTCAGACACCGAAAACATCTTAGGTTTTAAGCAAGAAAACTGCAGTAACGTTGAGGAACCAACACTGCCCACTTAGATTTAGTAAAAGAAAAACAAAATGACACGATCAGGTAGGAACCAAAAGTTTAGATGATAAGCCTGCTAAATGTTACACTTTTCAAATCTGCAGCTAGATGTCACACAGAAGACTGTAACACTGTACATTTTCATGGATGTGTGGCAGCCTGCTGCAGCAGCTCACTTTTTCCTTTTTTAACTTGAATGACTTTATCACCTCATCAAGTTCATTTTTCTTGCTCATTGGGATTTATGCGAAGGTGAAAATGCTACTTTTTGTTCAGCAAGTCTCGTAAAGTCAAGTTTTACGCGTCTGCTGGGGTTTTTTTCTTCTTATTACCATTGTCAACGGAGAATCTTCAGCAGCTGATGCTGCTGACAGTGCTACTGCCTGGAGCAAGGCCTGTGATCCCATGGGAGCTACAGAGGAAACAGCAGGGTTTGGGAGCTGGAGCTGTTACTGTCATGGTCTCGGTTTATGTCCTTCCTCCCCTGCTCTCTCTTTCTCACTCTGACTTTCTCTCCGGCTCTCTCACTTTGCCTTTGCCTCTCTGGCTCTCTGCAGATGCAGGTATCATGATGGGGGCTGGAGTTCTGTAAGCAGCAACAGCTGCATGCAGTCACACCCCTGCTTCCAGTACGCTTGTCATTGCAGCGATTATGGACTGGACTCCCCGCTTTATCTTCACCAGATTGTTTAGCTACTCTTAAGAAGTAATACGCGGCGGTCTTACAGTACCATCTATGAGTCCTCGTGTGTTTTTGCACTTACAGTACTGTCCCATGTCATCCCTACTGAACCACGTTGTGCATCACCTTCCTGACGACTTTCTACCTGGATTCCTGCTCCCTTGGAACAACTGAGAGGAACCTGCTAACCTGAAGAACACTCGCCCAGTTTGCCCCTTCAGGAACAATGGGACTCCCATTACACCCACACTCACAACTTGGGCGGCAGTTGTTCAGGAGATAGAATGGGTCACCTTTTAACTGGAAGGTTGGTGGTTCAGTCCCTGGCTGCACCAGCCTACATACTAAATGTTCCCGACGCATCCATCCACTAGTATTGTCGTAAAAAAGCGCTTTGAGTGCTCAGTTAGAGCAGAAAAGTGCTATGTAAGTAGCAGTCCATTTATAACTTGCCTGCCAGCTGCCTCCAAGTCTTAGAGAGAGCTGGTAGTAATGTAATGTTATGTAATGTTATGTGTCTCAGTGAGGGATGATCATCAGTCATCCCTCACTGAGACACATTTCAAATGACTTACCTCTCATCACCTTCTGGAGTAAACTGGACAGCCACCACATATTTACCTGCTTAGACTGTAACCTACTAATTGGTCTCTGCCTGGTTAATCTCACCCATGAGCTGGTAAAGACCAGGGGGAGCACAGCACGAAGGATGGATTGTTGCAGCATCATTTGCCACATTTGCATTTCTCAGACCGCAGTGTGACTGTACCAGGCTCCAGGGCTTTTCAGGTGGGCGGGGACACTGATCTGCTAGTTGTGATTTAAAAGCGGTGCAATCACAGGCACGTTACTGCAAGGGAGTTATTCAACTGCTAGCAATGGAATTTATTCACACTACTCGCTGAGGGAAGTTGTCACTAGTGTTGCTGTTTGGGTTTCTCCATCAGCTGAAACGTCACTGTGGTGAAGGTTCATGGATAACGGCTCCTGAGCGCCCTCTGCACCACTGCCTGGACAGGCAGCGGAGTGTCTTCTCAAAGAGACTGATCGAACTCTGCTGCCACGAGGACAGGTACAGGAAATCTTTCATTCAGCAGGCAAGAACTGTTAATAATACTTTTAATATTCAACTGTCGTAACAAAAGAAATTCAAATTACGGGATGAATTAAGTATTCATTATGCTTAATGCTCTTATTATTTGTTGAGCTCTTCGCTTTGTTGTAATTTGCAGTGCCGCAGTGACACAGTAATTTCCCAACTTTTTGGGACAAGTATAGCATTTCTTATATATATTCACATCTTTAACAATTAGGAATTTTGCAATTTCTAGCTCCAGTTGGGCCCTAACCATAAAACATTATTTAAGGGTCTGCTGCATTTCTGTAAAGTAGACCAGCAAAAATAGATTCACAGCAAAGTTAAGACAAATGGAACTGCCCTTTCTATTCTAATCTATTCAAATGCTGGTGTCTGCCAGGGCAGCTAGAGTCAGACAAATGGGCAGAGAGGCCACGGTCAGATAAATGTGGAGAAAATGATAAGGGGAGGAAAAAAAAAGCCAGAGACCAATGGCCAACAATGTGGACAGAAAGAATTGAAGGGAGAAAAAGGAACAAATTAAACAATGACAAGCGGAAAGAAAAGTATCTGTAACTTTTTCTCATGCACTCCAACAAGTGTGTGTGTGTGTGTGTGTGTGTGTGTGTGTGTGTGTGTGTGTGTGTGTGTGTGAAATAATATGTGCTCAGTGCTCCACAGGCAGAGAAACAGATGGGAAAATGAATTACACAGTTATCAGGGAACAGGTGAGAGCATGTGACGCCATATTGTTAAATCAGCCAGCAAATGTGTGTATATATTTGTATTACTCGTGTTGTGGGAGCATAAATCACCATGCAGTCACACTGCGGGGATAAAAAGTCCGCATAATGCAAATCTTTCCACTCTAGGGTGACTTTTGAGTGTTGAGGTCAGTTTTAGGTTATGTGAAGGCCGATGTAAGGACTGTCAAATCTGCAGCTAGTCTGTGGTTTGATAAGGAGGTTATTTATTTCCTGTTGTTTTGTTATCATGAAATGAGGGTGTGTTTTTTTTATTTCACACACACACACACACAAACACACACAAAGAAACGTCTTTCTCTGGTGACTGCAGGCGGCCATATATCCACTTGATGTGTTGTTATGAGTGAGCGTGACAGAGTGAGGTCCTGCCACAAAAAAAGTGAAGCCATACAAACTTTATGGGGCATGCAATGGCCCTGCTGTCAGCACTAATGGGAAACTGTAACACAGTGCCCAGAGAGGAGGAGATGGAAGTGCTGCTGAGGCCAGTGCCCGCTGGCTGCTGTGTGTCATGCAAGTTATGGATGCAGTACCTAACATTAGTATGACTAGTAGGGCAGGTGGAAAAAGTAGCAAGTGCAGAGAGACCTCAATGGCACCAGTTTCCTTTCCCCTATAGCCTCGGCGCAGTAGAGTCGTATAGGACCGCTCCCACTCTGAACACATGCACAACTGCATCCTCTCATGTTTAAGAGTAAACTAAAGCCCCTATATGCAGAGGTATGGTGCTGTGGAGCGCACCAATGGTGAACCACTGTCCTGGTGTTGGGTTCTGCCGGGCGCTTCTCTTATCCTCTTGCTCTTTCTCTCTCTCTCTCTCTCTCTCTCTCTCTCTCTCTCTCTCTCTCTTGCCTGGTTTTCCCCACGGTTTCACCCGTACTCGTTCTTCTCCTGGCGCTTAACGCCGGCCGAGCAAAATTATGATGCGGGTGACCAAGAATGCTTAGCCATAAAACTTGCACTTTAGGAGTGCCGGCACTAAGACTAAATCCCCCGTCAAGCCTGCTGGGCATTGTTCTTTGGTCTTTTTTAAAATTTTAACAGGGCCCCGCAATCCCTCTGAGATTTCACCTGCTGTGGAAACCACGCTCTCCCCCCCCCCCCCCCCCCCCCCATGCTG
>VUQH01047922.1:12418-25556 GCA_015106775.1 Etroplus canarensis
CATGTTATTCAATGCATGAGCTTATGCTGTAAATCAGTCAGCATGCCCTAAATATCAATATGACAGCCTTGATGAAATACGCTTATGTGAAGATTGGATTTTTACTAGATTACAGTAAAATGCAAACATTCTGTTTCTGTGGAAAAAGTGTCGGAGCGTCCCCAACACCTCACCTGTACTTGTGTGTAGAACCTTATTGAAAAAATGCAGAAAGAAAATATTTGTAAAGCTGAATATTTGTAAAGTGGTTCTGTGATTTGACCACAAACCTCTTGGAACAAAGTCAGAAGTAGCCTAAAGCTTTTGTAATGCTGGAAAACCTCTTTGGAGAGGAGGTCAGGGTTGATGGATTGATCAACCAAACGTGACGTATACACCTTCAAATCATTCTGTAGAGATTAGGTTTATGACAAGAGAACTAAGCTAGCGTTTAAATGGTGTTAGAGCACGGCAAAACCTTAATAGCTAGATTTATTTTCTATATTACTACGTTGGAATGCTATTCATTTTCATCTTTGTGAAACCTTGGCTGTGCATACAGTTTTAATGTACTTCTGTATCTGCTTCACTTTTCAAACCCACAGGTTTTGTTCATTTTACGCACAACCTGCTTACACAAATGACCTCTGGTTCACTATCATTATTCTTCTTGTAGAGTCAGTTGCTTTAATACAGATCAAATACTGGCAATTTCTGCGGTACAGAAGATGTCAGGCTGAAGCACAATAATGTTAGAGAAGTACAGAAAGCCACAGAAGAGGAGAAAGAAAAAGAAAAAGCAACAGATCAATGGAAAGACATTTCCTGCAGAAAACCTTGGATTCAACCGGAGCCCAACACAAAATGAAAATAAATACAAACAAACATCCACGCTTCCTCCATCTCTCTGCTGCTTCCTGTCGCTCCCTCAGCTGTAATAATGGCATTGTGGATTTGAGTGGACATAAATTCCATTGTGATGAATAGCAGCATTGATTCAGGCCATCGTTACCATTCTTCTTTATGGTTCCATTCATTTATTGTTATTTGCTATGAGGGAAGGCCTGCCTTCACTAAACACCACTATCCTTCTGCATTTACTGCACCACAGATGGGGCATACCAAGCATTTATTCATTTGCTAGTCTAGTTTGTATTTCTTTGCAAATACCTCTGTTTCTACTTTTGCATATTTTTCTCTCCGTTCCATCTCTCCATCTTCTGTCCTTCTGTTTCTTTTGCTTTATTTGATAAAAAAAAATTAAAGTCTTACTCATTCATTCCTTTCTAACTTCTGCCTTTTATAGAATAAGATGTACTTTTTGGGAAATTACTGTGTAACAGCAGCCAAAACATGAAAAACAACCTAACTCAATAAAATGAATTCAGTGTCTGAAAACAGAATAATAATAGAATGGTAAAAAAGAAGAATAGAGAAAGGTACAAAAAAAAATCAGCATTGGCTCAGGAGGTAGAGCGGGTTGTCTTCTAATCAGAATGCTGATGGTTCAGTCCCTGGCTCCTCAAGACTACGTGCCAACGCGTACCTGAGTGAGACACTGAACCCCACATTGCGCTCGACACACAGGTACTGTGACACACTAGCATTTAAAGGGGACGTGTGCAAAATCTGCTTTTTATTTTTTTAAACACCGGTTGTCCATAGCTCTCCTCCCACCAAGCTCTTCAAAAATCTTCTCCAGATAAGAAAAAGTTTGCTGTCGTCCTTTTTTGGAAACAGATGCATCCGATTAGCACAGAACCACTTGTGACTGCCCGGTTTGTTCTGAAAAAGTGTTCTCACCTTTCATGGTCAAAGATTACCAAAGGGAATTGTCACAAAGAAGATATGTTACCACCACCAGAAAGCTACTGACCACTAACTCAATGGTTACACGCCAAAAAAAATAAAGGAAATCACTCTAAACAGGCCAGAAAAGGCTGAAGGGTCAGTCGAGGGGCTAACTGAGAAATAATACAAAGGTACATCCCACTTGTACATCACACCTATAGGAACTTTTATGACATGCCATTCTAAATCCATGGGTCCACTCTTTTGGGACGGCTTTCCACAAGATTTTAGGATGTGTCTCCGGGAATTTTTGACTATTCATCAAGAAGAGGATGTCTGTGAGGTCCGACACTGATCCTGGACAAGGGAGCCAACTCACAATCTCCCACAGGTGATTCAATCCCCAAAGTCGTTTATTGGGGTTGAGGTCAGGGCTCTCTGCAGGCCAGTCGAGTTCGACTGTGTAACAGCAGCCAAAACATGAAAAACAAACTAACTCAATAAAATCAATTCAGTGTCTGAAAATAATACAATGGTGAAATAAAAAAAGTAGAATAGAGAAAGCTAAAAAAAAGCTGTGGCTCTGGAAGTACTGTAGAGTGGGTTGTCTTCTAATCAGTTTGGTTTTTACCTGTGTTTTGTTTTCTATTTTGAGTTTAGCTCTTCTTACTTTAGAAATCTAGATAGTGCTTATAGTGTTTGTTATTTTTGTTATGATATATTAGGCTTTTATCCATCCATCCATCCATTTTCTTCTGCATATCTAAGGCTACGTTCACACTGCAGCAACTCAATTCTGATTTTTTGCTGAGATGTGATTATTTTGCTTGCTTGTTCACATTATAATTTAAGTGCGACCTCCATCAGAGTCCACGTGAACAGTGTCCGCCCCTGCGCATGCGTAGAAGCACACATGGCGTCACACGCAGCATACTGTGTTTACAGAAGTAAACATGCATGCTACACATGTCAGCGTGTGTAAAACCTCACTTTATTTCCACTACCTCCTCACCGCTGTCTGTCATGCTGGTTTCGTCCTTTGTTTACATTTGATCTCGCCACGTCTCGCCTCCTCTAGCGCAGAGTTATGACGTCTGTCTCACTTCAGTGACTTAAAAGTGGGATGAAATCTGACATTACTTCAGACTGAGGTCACTTTGAAAAACATCACATACATACCTGATTTAGGACCACGTATGAAAGTGACCTGAATCTGATGTTTTCAAATCACATCTGTGCTGTTTAGACTGTCATAAAAAAATCAGACATTGGTCACATATGGGCCAAAAAGTTTGATGTGGGCCACTTTCGCCTGCAGTGTGAATGTCGCCTAATTCAGGGTTGCACGAGTCTCTCCCGGCTGCTATAGGGTGAGAGGTGGGGTATGTACCCAGCATGCATGCCTCTGGGAGGTGCCTGGAGAGATCCCACACAGGGACATCATGCCGACTTCCACACAGAAAGGCTCCAGTTGTCTGGTGGATTCAAACCCGGGACCTGCGACAGTGCGAACCACCGTGAGATCATGGTTCCACGTGATTTTTCTTTTATTGCTTTAACTTCTTCGTTCTGTTTCATCTTTAGAAATTTTCTGATGTTTTGATCTTGATGTACACTTGCCTTTTGACTATTTTAAAATGTTGTCTTTGAGTTCTAGTTATGCTATAGGGAGAGTTGTTTGTGTTTCCTCAGTGGTCCTTTTGTTCAGCATAGTTTGTCTTTGCGTTTAATAAATATTCTTTGAGTTAGTTCCTGTTTTAATTCAGTTCAGTTTCAGTTCTGTCTATATGGCACCAACAAAAGTCACCTCCAAGTTTCCGTACAATATTAGAGAGAAAACCCCAACAATCAGACAACACTCGGCGACAGTGGGAAGGAAGAACCCCTTTTAACATGAAGAGACCTGACAGAACCAGGTTCAGGAAGGGGCAGCATCCACCTTGGACAACTTTATTAGTTTGTCTCACTGTGCCTGACTTTGACTTCCTTTCTCTTGATTGTCTCACTTGTCCCTTGCCTGTCTTTTAGCCCTCCGTGCCTGTGTGTATGTGTGCGTGTGTCAGTCGTCCCTTTGTCCTTTTGTCTTGATTTCTGCGTGGTCTGCCTGTGTTCGGCTGTGGCTCTCAATCTCTCTTACTGTTTTTTTGATTTCCTTCCTGTCCCACTGGACTTAGTTTTGTCCGCCTTTTTGACTTTGTTGGAATTTTTAAAATTTCTTTTGTTTTCTGTATTTTTTTTTTTTTGCCTCTTTCATCTTTACACTCTATGCAATGCAACAGAAACCTTGCACTTTACTACACCAGCATTTCCATCCCAACCAAGTTGTAAAAGAAAATATTTCTTTGAATTTTCATTCGCTGTTTTAATGTTCTTATTACAAACAGGAGGGTGGAATAGGCTGACCTCACATAAATGCATGAATGGACTATGATCACTTCACACCAGGCTATGTGGTGTCAAATCTCACCCCATATACCTCACACCTAGTGTTCAGTGCATCCACTGGCTGATTTAACTCTTCCTGCTGTCCTCTTGTCACTCCTTAGTGCAGCTGTGCACACATTTACCTTACAAATGGGGGGTCTCTGGTTCAAGTCAAGGTGGGGATACAAGCCAAGCCCTTCCCCGGGTTAGCTTGAGGAAGGGCATCTGAAGTAAAAAACTGCAGCAGATTACTGAGGCAGAATCAGCTGCTGTGACAGTTCCTTGGGGAGACATGAGGGAGCAGCCGAAGGTGCTTTCAGCAAAGCTCAGCCCAAAATCTTTTCCGTCACGCTTCCTTCTGACCTCTCACCCATTGCCCATTCATTAGCACCGTATTCCTGCACACAGAGCCAGTAATTCTCCAAAAACCTCTAACAACTGTCTCTTTTCTTCTCTGGATTCTCAGCCGACCATTCACTGTGTGTTAGATCCATTCCCTCTGCTCTGCCAGCGCTGCTGTGTTTATTCTAGTCTAAAGCCCAGCCTGAGCCAGAGCGTAGCCTTAAAGCACATCTCAGCTACTTATGGAGGAAAGAAGAATCAGCAGCTGCCTTTTTCTCAATCTGCAAACTCCTGTATTGCTTCACACCTCCAACCTTTTGATCAAATGCTGCCTGCAGAGCTGCAAATACTGCTTAAAGTAGTGTGGTATTGGGGTTGAAGTCAGGGCTCTGTGGAGGCCAGTCAAGTTCTTCCACACTAAACTCATCCAACCATGCGTTCATGGAGCTTGTCATGCTGGAACAGAAAAGGGCCTTCCTCAAATTATTCCCACAAAGTCGGAAGCATAGAATTTTCCAAAATGAAGAAGATTTTCCTCCACTGGAACTAAGGGGATCAGGCCTACCTTAGAAAAACAATCCCATAGCATTTCCCTGCTACTTTACAGGTGGCACAGTGCAGTCAGGTAGGTACAGACTCATCTTGAACACAGTCAGTGACCCCACTCTGTAACGGGTCTGCTGCTTCATGGCTGAGTTGCTGTGGTTCCTAAACACTTCCATTTTGCAATAATCCCAGCTGATGGTGGAATATTCAACATTTTACAAACTGACTTGTTACAATGGTGACATCCTATTACAGCACCATGCTGGAATTCAGTGAGCTCTTTAGAACCCATTCTTTCACAAATGTTTGTAAAGACAGATTGCATGGCTACATGTTTGATTTTATTCACACATGGGAAAGGGACTCAATGAAACAGTTAAAATCAATGATTAACAGGTGGCTAATCACAGGTGGTTAGCACTGTTGGCTCACAGCAAGAGGGTGCGAGTTCAAATCCAACAGCCCTCTGCCTTTGACCCCTCTGTGTGGAGACGGAATGTTCTCCCCATGTTTGCGTGGGTTCAGTCCGGGTGCTCCGGCTTCCTCCCACATTCCAAAGCCATGCGATGGGGGTGAGGTTAACTGGCAATTCTGAATTGACTGTAGGTGTGAATGATTGTTTGTCTCTCTGTGCTGGCTCTGCGACAGACTGGCGACCTGTCCAGAGTGTACCCTGCCTCTCGCCCTAGGATAGCTGGGATGGGCTCCAGCGTCCCCCGCGACCCTGAATTGGACAAGCGGAAGAAGATGAATGAATAAATAAACTAGTCCTTCTTCCTGCCTATGTACAAATGTTATCCAATCAGAAAGACAGCTGGTAACACACTTGCAATGCTTTAGCAGAAATACTGCTTAAAATTAAGTTACCACAATCATTAATGCGAGAAGGGGCACCTGATGTAGATGTCTTCCCTTTAGAGGTCTTTAGCCCTCCCCTGGGACTGACCCAGGACACCCTGGAGGATCATATCTCCCAGCTGACCTGGGAGCAGCTTTGGATCTCCCAGGCAGAGCTGAAAGAATTTGCCAGAGACAGGGATGCCTCTGTGTCTCTTCTTCCCCTGTTGCTACAGTAACCCTGAAATGGCCTAAGTGGAGGATGGATGGAATGTTAAGTGCAGTTTCTGCTTACTCAGCCTACTTAGTAATCTGTTTGCACTTAGTACAGTAAACAGCAAGGGAATCGAGATAATTAATCTTGTGTATAGAGAACAGAAGAACACATGGGCACTGTGAATATTAATATTTTAATCTGGGATTTGTTCTTCTGCTGTGTCATTTTGTAACTTGTCGAGTGCGGTTTGAGATAAGAGACAAAATGTCTGACTGAAGCGAATCCAGACTTGAAACTGAGCAGCTGAGAACGTCAGCAGAAACACAGTTTGACCAAATGGCAAGAGAACCTGCAGAAACACATATTCACTAAAGTGGAATGAGTTTCATTTGGAAATGCCCGGGCTGGCGTTGACATCAGCCACAAGGGGGCAGTGCCACCTCAGAAATGCTGCTTCACTGTGTACCTTTGCATCATGTGTATCCTATGTTTTCTGTGTGTGTGTGTGTGTGTGTGTGTGTGTGTGTGTGTTTCAGCAGAGACTCAAATCAGGAAAATTAGCTTCGTTTAAAAGGTCAGCCTTAATAAATAATCCTTAAATGATCTTTCACCTTCTGTGCATTGATTGAACTGGTTTTATTCTAAAATTTAGTGCATCTAATCTGCACTATCTTGCAGTAAAATCCAATTTGACATTAAAATGTAATACAAACTGTACTGTAAACTGGCCTGTGGTGTGGCTCACTGACTCGGCACAGCTTTTACTGGGTGTGAAAGTGAACAGAACTTTTAGAGCCGTGTCTCATTGACCGCTAATTAACTGTGCTTTCTGTTTGCGCCGACAGAGTCTGTAGTTGATGCCAGTGTTTATTTGGCCGGAGCTTTCGGTGAACCATTGATTAGCACAGAGCAATGAAAGTGATGTGAACGGACTAAAGAGGATGTGGAGACGACCGTGCTCTGCCAGATTTCTTATTTCTGCAGATTTCAGGGGTTTGGTTCTGCAGCAGAGGGAGGAGAAATCAGGAGAGTGCTGCTTAGGCATGCTTTGGCGTTGTATGGTATGGGAACAGTCACGATTCCGGTGTGTGCGTGCACCCTTTTCCGACTGCTGAGCTTTAATACGCAACTGTGACTTCCAAAAATGTTTTAATATTCAAAGAAAATGTGATACATTGTGCTGTGCAAAAATCTTGATTTCTTTATAGTTTGCATAAAAGTGTCACAGATCACTAGACGGACTCAAAAGAAGGAAGGCGTTCTCAGTAGAAGTTCTCTCCCTTCCCGTGTTTTACGGAATCCCAGCATGTCTAGGTGTGTCCAAAGCCGTAGCAGTGGAGGTAAGGACGACTCAGTCCATTTCCAGTTCAAACTTTCTCTCCCTTCCTGGGTTTTGGGTGAGTGCAAAGGTCCAGCGACATCCTCAGGTCCAGAGTGTGTGAGCGTGAGAGTGGGTCAGGCAAACCTTGGCAGGAGGGTTCCAGGCAGACAGGCGGGTGCCCAGCTAGGAGAGGCAGCAGAGCAGGTTAAGTTCTCTGCGAATGCAGAAAGCTTCTGGCTTCTGTCATGTCAAAGTGAAACAGAACTAATGCCAGTTAATTAGAAACACATCACATCACGGACGTTTCGGCTGACCAGTTTTTACAGTGCTTTCTGTCACATTGCAAACTGCTGCAGCACCAAACTAAAGTTTCTGTCTGTGTCCAGATGAGACGCAGCGGTAGGTGTGAATGTTTCGTACCGCGTGTGCATCCGGGATGCTTTTTTTGGTGTTGGTGTCTAGT
Source organism: Etroplus canarensis (assembly GCA_015106775.1). Classification (NCBI taxonomy): domain Eukaryota; kingdom Metazoa; phylum Chordata; class Actinopteri; order Cichliformes; family Cichlidae; genus Etroplus; species Etroplus canarensis. The sequence continues at coordinate 20,339 of VUQH01047922.1, forward strand.
GTACAAATGATGCTCCTCTGGAGGTGGAGCAGGGACGGAGGCAGCTGGTATGTGCAGTCTTTGAATGTGTGCTGTGGTTTCAGGGCAGTGCGTCAGTCGGTGTTGTGTCTGGTGTCCTTCCCTGCTCTGCCTCCTGTGGTTTCTGAGTCTTCTTTTATGTAATATGTTTAGATGTACAAGTGATATTTTCTTTCCTTTTTTTTCAGCTGGTGCTGGGATGTGTGATGAGCCACATTTAGCCTTTCCCTGAAGGTGGTTACTCCGGACCATTTACAGTCTCCTGTGACATGCAGCGACCTGGAATGACAGGCTGATTCATCATGGAAAAGCAGCTGGAGAAGGCTGGATCATGCTCTGCTGCTTTGCACCACCGTACAAAACTGGGGCCACGATATTTTGGGAATGGGTGGTCCTGTCTTGTGCTGGTGATTATTACTTGGAGTGCGCACTGCTGCTCTTTATAGACAGATAGGCATATGTATTTGCTAAATTTGTAGGCAAGGGCTTTGGACACTCATTGTAACGCTCATCATTTTCTGTCAAACATCGTCTGTTGGCTCAGTAGTTTACCACATCAGCTAATCAGCTACTTTTACCCACACATATTGGTTGTTTGCTTTGATTACTTTCTGCAATCTTGAAAGTCTTGAAAGTGAAATCTTTGCAATTAAGCTAGCCTTCAAAACAAACCCAGTGCAACAGTTACAGGCGTCCTCAGGATCATTCAGAACATCAATTTTGTTGATCTTACTGCAAAAAAATGCTCATATAGTGTTTTAAAAGAAACAACCTCTTGGAATCTGTTTTGTTCTTTATATTTACTTATTCTAACTGGCCACTTCATCAAGTTTACCTGCATAACTGCTTATTAATGCAAATATTAAATCAACTGATCAGATTTAGGTATGGTCAAGAAGACCTGCTGAAGTTCAAAGCGAGCATCAAATGGGGAAGAAATGTAATTTAATGACTTTGAATGTGACGTGGTTGCTGGTGTCAGTGGGCTGGTCTGAGAATTTCGGAAGCTGGTGACTACTACTCCATCTCTGTGCTTTACAGAGAAAAATGCACCATTGGTTACCCACTTGTATTTCACCCCAGCTCACTACAGCATATTATTCTACCGGATGCCCTTCCTGACACAACCCTCCATGGTGAGAGGAGCTTGTATCCCTACCTGGAATCAAACCAAGGACCTTTCACTTGCAAGGCAGTGAAAACCAATCCACTATGGAATCGTTTCACAGGTCAGAAGACGATGGCCAGACTTCTTTGTGCTGATAGGAAGGCAAAAATAGCTCAAAGAACCTCTGGTTTTAACCAAGGTGTATTTAATGAAGTGAATGGTGAGTGTATTTTTAGTTACCTTCCACCTGTAGTATAGGAACAACATCTGCCTCACAGCTGCAGAACACCTAGAGTGGATTTAGGTAGGCTATAATGTTGCTATGTTCTTTATGGTCCGGAGATAATCTTAAACTTGTTTCTAAACCCTCGATAAAACTGGAGTTAGTAATACATGGCATCTGCAAATCCCACCAAGCACAGATTACCACTAAGGTGAATAAAAGAATAGCTAGGAATTATTGGCTTTCTTATTAAGAAGAAAAAATTCTGTGTGTTAAGCATAGACTGTATATTTTTAAAAAATGTACAAAACACCCTGAAATTAATTATTGTAAGCTCTGGTTTAAAGCCTCAGCTTAAACATTTTGGCCTCTGCCATCCCCTGAGTGAGAAACTAAAGATGATTTGAACTTAAAAAGTAGCAACTTGTCAAAACAAAGTAGTTATGGCCTTCAGCATGAAGCATGATTTTACCCTAAATGTGACCATAATTTACAAAACAAACACTGTACAGTATTAAATGAGAAATTAAAGTAGCAATTGAGACTATAAATTCACGAGGAACTTGTTCACTGAGTTTATAAATGAAGTGAGCAACTGGGTTGTTTTCCCATAGACTTCTACAGTATATAATCTTTTGCAACCACTGTAGTTGCCCCCTGCTGGCCATTAAAGATAATGCAAGTTTAAGGCACTTCTATATTGGCTTCACTTTTTAAACCTGTAATCGATGTTCATCTTTTATACACAATCTATGGTTTTAAGTAGACAGCTACATGATGATATTTATGGCATTTTACATATGTTAAGATGGTTACTTCAAAGGCAGCTGATGACTGTAGTTCTGAAATTAGAATTGCATTTGGAGAAGAGGAGCCAATTGTCAGTTTTATGCACAGAATCATCAGAGAAAAAGCCTGATTACTACCTGGGTGTGGAGGAGAATCTGATGGATCTGACATATTTACAGTATCACATGGAGGCGTTTGTCAAGAGGTCAGCAGCTGTTCACAAAAATCTGCCTTTGTATTTGACCTTTAAGGTTAGAGAACTTAATCATAAATGAAATGATCCCACTTAGCGCAGATTTGTGCTTGAAGAACTCCACTGACACCACGAGTAACAGGTTTATCATTTATGGTTATTAAAACATCACTGAATAATTTTAACATATTACATGTCCGGGCTGTTAAATTGACTGATGAGCATAGTTAGCGAGCACCCACATCATATTTCAGTGTAAAACTGTAAGCAGCTGCCTCTGAGATCAGGATGAGTCATCAAAAAGGTGCATTTCTGTTTGACAGATTGTGTTAAAATGTATCACATTTTTATATATTGTGCTTTTCTAGTCTTACTGACCACTCAAAGCGCTTCAGACTGCAAGTCACATTTTAACCACACAGCACTTTATCTACCTCGTATCAATGGCAAATTTAGAATCCCCAGTTAACCTAATACGCATGTGTTTGGACTGTGGGAGCAAGACAGAGTACCGAGAGAAAACCCACAGAAAACTCCACACTGTGGGGTTACCACAGTGGATTATTCTGCATTGGAAATTTGGCAGAGGTTTGGTGCCCTTCTTGACAGAACCCTCCATGGGGAGAGGGTCTTGTGTCCCCCACCTGGACCCAAAAATGCAGAGCAGGACCACATAAACATTTAGAGTCTTTGTTTCTAGAAAGGCAGTTTAAACATTAGTCTTCATGCTGGGAGGTATGGCTGTGTAGTCGGATGGGTGAACTGTGGTGTGTGGCATCAAGGTGAATATTTAGTTCTACTGGGGAGTAGTGGATTTCAGGCCCGGTCCACAAGAGGGGTCCAAGAGTCCATACAAAGTGTCCAGAGAGTCAAAAAAGAGGTGGTGGCAGGCTGAAAGCAGTCAGCCAGGCAGCACACAGGGAGTGATGCTGATGCTGGCCTGATGTTACCACTATTGGCTGTACAATGAGCTGGTGATGATGATGAGCAAAGCCAGTTCTTAAGTATCGCAGGTGAATCTTGAGGGATCAGGCGTGCACCTCCACAGCTGCTCCTGATGATTACCATGAAGGGGAACGGGGAGGGAGAGAGAGTACTGCAGAGCGGCAGCCATGACAACTGCAAACAGTCTAAAATACAGCAAAAAAACTAAATCCCACATGCAATAAACAGCTTAAAATGCATCAAATATTTCAAAATGCTGCCAAAAATTTAAATTTAAACACAGCAAGTCCTTTCAAGTATAGCAAATATTTAAAATATGCAAAATTCTAAATCTAAAATACAAGCAATATTTTAAAATATGACAAATAATTTAAAATAAAGCAGTAAAATAAATGGTCAGCTATCAAAACACTCTAGAATGAACACTAACAATAAGCACTCAGTAAAAATACAGTACATACATTTTTATTATATAGTATTAGCATAGTGTTATATAGTATTTTTGACTCATTGTGTCTTTAATGCAGCAAGGCAAACCTTAAGTCTGACTCAGCATCCTCTCCCAGACTAATACAATCATAGCTGGGGTATCTATTTGGAGTTTGATGCTTTATTTAGGATTTTTTTGGTCAAAAATCATCAGCTTTTGCCATTTTTGAACACTGCAGCTGGTTTGGAATGAAATGCAGAGGGCATCCCAAAATTAAGATTACTGCACAGGTGCTGGAAGTACCAAAAAAAAAAGAAGAAGGCCCGAGGCTGAGGACATTAGCGGGACAATACCCTCAAGATAAGGTCAAGCCAGCCGTGGTGCACTGGAACTAAAGACCAGCAAAGAGCTCCGGCCTTTCTGTGTGCACAAGCTAATACGATAAAAGGCTTGTCAGGTATAAAAGGCCATTGCTGGTTTCACAGAGATTTCTCTGGAGTAACCCTACCCTTCGAATGAGTGAGCCAGACATTCTCTCTGTAGCAGAGCAGCCTCTGATCCTCTTGTTCAAAAGCAAGTCACATCTTAACACACTTCATTTTTAGCTCATCTTGCCGAAGAACCAATGAATTACTGCCATGGTAAAGCATCCATCCATCTGTCCACAATTCATACAAATCGCTACTCCTCCTAGAGTATAGGACTGGACAGTAATGGCTATAAAAGGAGTGTTTGCATGTACCCCTCTGCCATCTATATATAAATGTTTTCGTTAGGTTTATTTCTGGCAGAGAAGTATGTGGGGACGGTGCAGGACATGTATGAGGACAGTGAGACAGTGGTGAGGTGTGTGGTAGGAGTGATGGATGCGTTGAAGGTGAGGATGGGATTACATCAGTGATCAGCTTTGAGCCTCTTCTTCCTTGCAATGATAATAGACTGGCTGGCAGATGAGGTCCGACAGGAGTCTCCATGGACTATGATGTTTGCAGACGACATTGTGATCTGTAGGGAAAGTAGGGAGCAGGTGGAAGAGAACCTGGAGAGATGGAGGTATGCACTGGAGAGAAGAGGAATGAAAGTCAGTAGAAGCAGAGTACGTGTGTGAATGAGAGGGAGGCAGGTGGAATGGTGGAGATGCAAGGGATGGAGGTAGTGAAGGTGGATGAGTTTAAATATTTGGGATCAACCATCCAAAGCAACGGACAGAGCACAAGAGAGGTGAAGAAGAGAGTACAGGCAGGGTGGAGTGGGTGGAGATGAGTGTCAGGGGTGATTTGTGATGGAAGGATAGCAGCAAGAATGAAAGAAAAGGCATACAAGACAGTAGTGAGACCTGCTATGATGTATGGTTTGGAGACGGTGACACTGACAAAAAGACAGGAGGTGGAGCTTAAGATGGCAGAGCTGAAGATTTCAAGATTTTCTCTGGGAGTGACCAGGATGGACAGGATTAGAAATGAGTACATCAGAGGGACAGCTCATGTTGACAAGTTTGGAAATAAAGTCAGA
>VUQH01047925.1:0-17087 GCA_015106775.1 Etroplus canarensis
GCTTGAAAGCTCCATGGACAGTGCATCGGCTTCCGCGGGGTCCGCGTGTTGGCTGGATCGTTCTGTCATGGTCCCCCGTGAACAGAACAGACCCGGAATGCTGGAAGCAGTTTAAGAAGGTTTACTGCAGGCAAAGCAAGAGGTTAGGCAAAACTGAAAGCTTGAACTCAGAGCAGTCTCCGGAGGGCTGGCTGGGCTGGGGACAAACTAACACTGAGAGTCTGTGGGGGGGTCCAGGTGAGTAACAGGGTCCAAGGTCCGGGAGTTTCCTGATGGGAGGAGAGCAAAGGTTAGCACGGCCCAGAGAAGTGGAGAAACAGAGTAGCTGGGAGGAGGATGACGTGGGCTAGGCTAGCAGCAGCAGAGACAGGTTACAAAAGCTAATGACGTCGACTAGACTGAGAGGCTAGAAGGGCTTGAGCGACCAAATGGCTTACTCAGAGAACGCAACGATCCAGCATCGGCCTCCTGCCTCCGCTGGCTAAATAGGGCTGGAAGGACTCAGCAAACTGGCAGCAGGTGAGAGGAGGGGGCGTGGCCGGATCACACAGCTGGAAGGCAAACAGAGGTTAATGGTCCCCAGCCCAGCCCGACAGAGAGGAGAGAGAGAAACACAGGGGGAGAGAAAAGAAAGAGACGGGTGGGTCCGCACCGGAGAGGACAGGGAGGACCATGACACACCTAAAGAGGACGGCTCTGTCTGTTGTGTTCTCTGTAATACCAAGATATCCTTCGGCTGAACGAAGGTGTGCACTCTGTGTTCCTGTTGTCTCTTTTGTGATAACATACTGAGCAGAACTCTTTGTCATCTTTAGACCATCTGAAATATTAGGCACTGACTCAGAGTAGAATGATTAAGTTACTGTTGAACATTGTGTTCCAGTATGCAGCTATTGTGTGTGTACATGATTTAGTACATCACTATTAGGAGTTTCACACCCATGGGCTGACTAACCTCTCAAGTACATGTGATTGTCTCACACCATGTACATAATTTAACAAAGTGGGCCAATCTAATAGGGTCAGACAATTGTATTTATGTCACATAGATTACAAGAGATTGCTAAGTGATGGTATGATTGCAGCTCATTCGATGGATAATAATAGCTGTCATAACTTATAAATGTCTAATAGCACATATGTGGTGTTTTTGTTTAATTTTATCAGATAAATTTGTTGGCATTAAAACAAAAAATATTGTATGTGATTAAACAGAGATAGGTTGCAGATTAACAAGTGTGGCTGAAGGGAAGAACAGAGTGGCAGGACAAACAGCGAAAACACGACAAAACAAGTTTTAAAAAAAGAGCAATAAAATATTCTACATAAAATCTATCTTGTGAAAGACCAGAGGCTGATATTTCTGACATTTCCCTTCAGGTACTGGGTGAATGACAGTGTTTGAGGCTACTGGGTGGTTGCATTAGAGAGTAGTTTTATGTTCTATAATAAATGAGCCCAGATGACATTGGAATGGGAAATCAAAAGACGAAGCTTTTTGTCTTAGGAGGAAAACATTTTTTTTAAAAATTAGGATTTATTAAAGATTCAGATTTTGCACACCCAATATTTATATCTTTGAAAAAACTGAATATTCAGATGGTATATTTAAAAATATGAAAAATAGTCCTGCAGCTTGTAATTCCAGTACATTTTAGTATATTGCCCTCAGTATTAAAAACATCATTGTTTCAATCTGTGTCCCAGTAATGTAGAGGTTTGTACATTCACCTTGCAAACAAAAGGCCCCTTGTTCAATTCCAGGTGGGGACACGAGCCCCTTTCACTCAGGAAGGGCATTTGATGTTAAACCTCTGCCAAATTACCAATGTGAATTAATGCTAGCTGTGGCGACCCCTTGGGGGAAAATACAAGGGAGCAGCTGAAGGTAAATTATTTTTTAAAAATCATCTTTTCAGAAGCCGTTTCCACAACAACAAAAGATAGGTTTGATTAAAAAGGAGTGGTATCATCCAGTAAACAGGACACACCTGCGTTTTTGTTCTCATACATCTTCCAGCAGAACCCAGGACTCGAGATCAAGTCTCCTGAGAACCGACAATGTTTTTAAAAAAAGACACCACTCTTACACACATTAACTGAAGCAATGCTGTCCAAAATATAGTCATGTAAAAAAGAGAGTTTTCATCAGGCTCCATGAAGTCCTGCAAAAAACTAAGTACACTCTAACTTCTCCCATAGGAATTAAGAAGGTAAGTAGAGACCAGGTGCTGCTAATCAAATGGACTCATCATCAGTCAGCGTGACCATCTCTCTGAAAGCAGACGTTATGCCACTTTGCTGGTCTGGAGCATTCAAGTGTGTTAACACAATGCCACAGTCTTACCCAGGAGGGGACAGCCCAGCAAAATCACCCCAAGGTTAGGCCATGCACTGTTCAGAGAAATTGCACAAAACCAGTAGATTCATCTAAGTCTCTAAAGGCCTTAGTTAGAATGTTAAATGTCAAAGTTCATGGCAGTACAATTAGATAGAGACATGACAAACACGGCTTGTCTGGAGGGGTTTCCAGGAGAAAGCCTCTTCTGTTTCACAAAAAAAAAAAAAAATGGCAGCACCACTTACTGTAGGTTTGCAAAGTTGCATCTGAACAAACCACAAGACTTCTGGAATTATATCCTTTAGACAGATGATACCAAAGTGGAGAAGCTTGGCCATAATATGTAGCATCATGTTTGACAAAAAGCAAACACAGCATATCGGCAAAAACACCTCATATCAACTGTCAAGCACAGTGGTCGAGGGCTGGTGATTTGGATTTGTTTCTCAGCCACAGGACCTGGGTACTTCACAGTTATTGAGATGACCATGAACTCCTCTGTACCTCTGGTTGCTCCCTTGTATTCTCCTCAAGGGATTGCCACAGTGGATTAATCTGCATAGGTAAGAGGCTGGCAGAGGTTTTTATGCTGGATGTCCTCCCTGACTCCACTCTATACCAGAGTATTCTTGAGTCATATGTGAAGTCATTAGGCCCAAAGTGGGTCATGTAAAAGTACAAGGAGCTCAAGCACAGCAGCAAATCTACAACAGAATGGATGGGAGAAAGAAAGAAAGAATTGCAGTGGTCCTGTCAATGAACTACAGCAATGTGAAAGACTAATAAAGTAATAGAAAACAATTACTTCAAGCTATACAAGTTATTGAAGCTGATAAAGGTGGTTCCACAAGCTTTTGAAACAATAAGCTTTTCACAGGGCTGCATTGAGTCTTGTGAAAACATTCTTTTCACATGACTATAAACCATGTTTTGTCTCCAAAGTTACTATAGGAGTATTCCATGAGCACCACCTCAATGTAAAATTCAATGTATACATTTGAAAATGTAAAAAAGTCATTTAGATTAGAGTGGCTGTATTAAAGACCCTTTCACATGTCAAAGTAATACTGTACATGCTGGAGAGCCTCTACAAGGGCTAGGTTGGGAACATTTCTTTTAAACCTCACAATGTCAAGAGACTTTTAATGCACAAATTTGCAATAGATGCAAAATTTGCTCATGCTCGCCTGTCTGTGTTTAAGAGATATGGCAGACTGTGGCAAAGTGTCTGCTGCTTAACAGAGGGATTATGGTTTTTCAGTCATTGCTGTAATAACAGCTTTAAGAATCAATCTTTTATTCAAACATAAGAGGTAACCTTGCCAAAGAAAAGCAATTAAATTGGCAAAATTAAACTCAGACAGTGGGCTGTCTTGTGGCTAATCAGAGTCTAAAATTAGTTTGGAGCTGTTTTTAAGTTATCTTAGAATTGAGATGCCTAGGCTGCATTTACATGCTAAACACTAACTACTGTGCAGTTTTGTTAAAGTGACAACACTGAAAACTATATTTAAAAACCGTTAACTACAGTGCTTGGTCCTGTAAAAGCAGCACTGGTTCTCTGCACAAAGGTGTCATGCTCTCATATTTTAGCAAGTTTAATAATAAGCAGTATACATGCAGTACATTCAATATAAATCATTCCAGAAAGAGAACTGATAGATTAGAGCAAGTTCACTAAAAGGAAATTCTGAATAAATCTTATACTATGCTACGTAATAAGAAAACCTGTTGTGCCCCATTGCACTTGACTGGATCAGTACTCTAACATCAAAAGACAAAGATTGTTTCTACTAGGAACTCTTTACATTTTTACATGGTGACTAAAGGATTGATCATTTGACTCTGATAGAGTTTATTTTACACTGTGGTTCTCAAACTGTGGGGCTGGCCCCACTGTGGGGTAAGGAGCCACTGCAGGTGGGAACAACCAGGTGAAAAATATTAAACAAAACTAAGGTAAAGAGATATGGGTTGTATATGAAAAAGAAACGAGCAAAAATTTGCTAATGCTACTGTGCTGATAATATGTTCCTTTTTTAAGTTAAATTTAATGTGAATCCTTTGTTGTTATTAGCGATGGAGAAAATAGTGAGGTGTGGAGCATGCATTTTTGCGTGGTGTGGGGCTTAAACTTTTTTGGCTTCTGAAGTGGGGAATGCCAAAAAAAAAAAAAAAAACAAGAACTTGAGAACTATTGGCATAAGACCTCCAGAGGGTCATAGTTTTCACATATCCTCAAGACTTTTTAGCTAGATTGATACATTACTACCCAGCAAATTTGACTGAAGCCACAACATTGCCTACCAGGTCAAAACTGTTTGCAGTATGACTGCAAAAACTGAGCTGTAGACAATTGGATGTTGAGAGTGCTTCAACATAGAAAAGAGATCAGATCAGACCGTCTTGTACAGAGTAAGAACTGTAGATCAGATTATTGCAATAAAGGAATTAAATGCATTTTGCTTGTTTTTTTTTATAAAAGGAGAGGCTGCTACATAAGTAGAGTAGTCTGTGTACATGGGGAAGACGGGTGGATGTGTGTTCACAACCGTGCACTAACCGAATTAGTCGCCACTGTCTTAAAAAAAACCAAACAGAAAAAAATAACACTTTTGAGCAATTCATGTTTATGCACATCTAAATTCTGTCTCATTTGTTGCATAGTGAATGTAACACGCAGGACTGTGAGAATCATTGCCTCTTTGGCCCTGATGTTGGTGTTATAAGCCTAGGGAAGCTAAGGCTCCATATAACCAATGAGATGGCTCAGTAAGATCAGAGAAGTGCCGCAGAGATGGAGGTTGTGAGTGTGAGACCTGTCTGTGGTACGTACTTTTGCTTTTTATTTTCCTTCTTATTCTTTATATTGAGAACATTTTCTTTATTTGGCTTTATTCTAATCAATAAAGAGAAGCAGTTCTTGAACACAAACTTTGTTTTGCTAGAAAGTTTAACAACAGCATGGAGGCATTTAAAAACGACTTCCATTCCATGTGGAGGGAACGTCAAAACATCAATTTAACTTTCATTTTGGAACTATTTTTCAACCATGACTAGATGTTGACAAAATTCCTCTAGGAGACATGTATTCAGCAATGGAATGTTTCCTTGGTTTGTACAGAGATTTATGATTAAGAGGAATGTTACCAATAAGTGGATATTTATAGTTTTCAGTGAAATGTCTCAGAAACTATTAAATGAATTGCCAAGGGAACCATGCTTTCCTCACAATGAACTGCAATGATGATGAAGTTTTTACATGGTACAATGATCACACAGCAGTCTTGCTACCTTAAAAGACTGACATTACCCTTAACTTCAGCTCTGCATTGTGAATGTTAATCAGTGGATGTTAACAAACTAAAGAACTTTGTATTATACCCCCAAAACATTAGCAGTTTTGCTATGAGTTTTCACAGTTATTGATAGTGCTTCGAAACATTCAATTGTTCGTTCTAGTGGTAAGTTGCCATTTGCTATGCTATTAGTGAGGACAGATGGCAAACAAAATAAAAAACATAGAAAACACACAATCATTCTTTAGTAGGGCTTCATTTTTACTATTTAGCTGAGGGTTGTCAGGTGTGAAATAGTCCCTTTGGTTTATTATCAAGAGGCACTTGTGTTTCCATAATACCAGAAACTAGCTTTGAGTTTTGGCCCCACAAAAAAAACAAAAAAATCAAACGAAATTAGGTGGGAGGTGGGTTGTTCTGACATTGAATGTCAGTGACTAATGGGCAGCTTTACATGTCAACTTACCATAAGCTGGTGTTGCTGTGAAAATGTCAAGTGTTGAAACATCGCATGCCATGTTGCACCAGCTTTAGCTATTTTTAGTCAGATGGAAGGTTGATTATGACAAAGCCTAGATCACATATGAAGCTAATGAGTTGCTTAGATCAAACATGAAGGTAATGGGTTGTGATAAAGGTATGGATTTTTTTTTTTTTTTTTTTAATGGACCAAAAGTGTCACATTGCCCCACCAAGCTAGGGTTTGATCACTAGAACTTGATCAACTTAGCAAATTTAGCATTACAGCCCCTGACAGCTGCCACTATATAATTCCTATTAACATAGTATATCTAAGTAGAAATTATGCAACAACCACTTTACTTAAGGTCTGCAAATTGTTCAATAGAATTATTGGTTAGGTGTGGATTGTTATTATGGGTTGTAGATCTCCTCCTCCAACAGTTGCCAGGTAGATTGTTTTATAAAGCTGGAGATTGTATGATTGTGCAGGACACCACTGGACATTCAGTAAAACAAACTCAGCTCATATTCACTGATGTATCAAGTCGGCATTGCTTAAGAATAACTTTTACCAAATTAGCAAGAGGGAGTGAAAAGCTCTGCTCTGCCGGCACAGATTGGCTTCCGGTATGGCATGCAGACTGCAGCACATACTGCACAGCAAGAAGGAGGTTTTGAGTCATATTTGATATTTTACTGACTAGACTTCCTTGGACTTCATATGACCTTACAGAATCCAAAGAGGCCTTTACCTCACTATTGCTTTTGGAAGAAAATAACAGTGTTCAAAGTAGTAATGGAGATATGCTCCAAACATGTTCAAATAAGTGAACCATTCCACGCGTAGAAGAGCTTGTAAGAAATTTAACTTTTGCTTCATTTTTGATAGCTACGGATTTTATGGTTTTTGTTTTTCCTTTGCTTTTTTGCAGTAACATTAAGCTCTGGACAAACTTATACCCAACTTTTGTGTGGAGGCTCACCCATGGTGATGAGAGCTGGGGCTCTGACTTTGACATCACAGTTGCCAGCAATTTGCATTTGAAAGATCTATAGTTTCCTAGGTGGCATGACAGGTAAGCAACCAATAGCATGCGTGTTGACAGTCAAGAACTTTTGTGAAATAAATTTGTACCCCAGTGTGAGACTGTCATACTGTAATGCCCTGACACAACTGAGAGAAGACATTCAGTGTGTCATCATGTGCCTGCACGTAGTGTATTGAGAAAACATGATTTTTAGCCACACAAGTATATGTGTGTTACCACTCATTGTATTTGAGAGGGTCCACTCCTTCATGCATATATATATATATATATATATATATATATATATATATATATATATATATATACACACACACACACACACACACACACTTCCACTGACTAACCACAGACTGGCAAGATCAAAACATGTTTGCATGATTGCAGGAAACCAGTTACATCCAGCAGAATTAGGATTTATATGGCAAGCAATTTTCTTGCTTCAGCGAGCTTTATGAATATGATTGCATCACTTGAGACCACAGTGACTGTAGAAAGAAGAGGTACAGTGTATGCACCTTTTTGAATGAAATAGTGAAAGCTTCTGGCTTGTATTTTTACATATCTGTCATAATTATTATGTTGGAGCTCTAGAGATCTGTATTTTTTTGTTTTGTTTTGTTCAAATTTACCTTTGTTGCCATTTGTGGCAAGATTATGGCAGTATGGTAGTACACATAAAGTGGATGCCAACATAAGCATTCTGTCAAAATAAAGTAAAATATGTATTCCTTGACAGAGTAAAGGAGGGGGCACATTATAAAAAGCTGGAAAATGTTTTGAACTTAAATATGTCTTTAATTAAATCATAACAAAGGACTACTGTTAAAAGATTCAAACACTTCTCAGTAACTGCATTTAGAGGTTGATGTAGATTTGGTGAAGTAGTGATCCAACTTAGAATTAGCCTGTGTGACTATTATTTTATCTGTTTTTTGCAGATGACATGTTATGATATGATGCAAACTTGTGTGTGATTTTTTTTTAGTATCTGGTACATAGAGTCTAAATGTCAAATGATACAATATAATAATATTATAATATTAAGCTGTTTTCACATAAGCACTGCAGCCTCGAACTTATGTGCACATTAGATCAGACATTAACCCTTTCATGCATGGTCACTACAGTGGACAGCTATTCAAAATCCATTAATATGCATGTGTTTTTTTTCTACAGTGAAATTTCAGCCTTCACTTCAACATCCTGAGATCATGTTTGGCCCTAGTCTTTGAAATCATGTGAAATTAAATGGTTTTGCAAAAGTTTAAGAGCATTCAAAATAGGTTTTTGTTTTTTGTATTTTTATGTCCCCCATAAATAATTGCCAAATTACCAGTTTGGATTGCTGTGGCGACTCCTTGGGGGGAGAATGCAAGGGAGCAGCCAAAGGTACATTTTATTACACTTTTTTTTTTTTAAACAAACGTTATCACATTATATTATTGTTAATTAAATGCATATTTTCTTGGTTAAAATTACCCTAATGAAAATTTAATCTTCCAAAAAAATTCCACTTGAATTTTTTTTTTTTTCAGGCCTAAAGGGTAATGAAAGCAGATATGGAAAAAATCTTTACTGAAGATGTCCTAATTCATTTATGGAAAACAGTCTATTTGTTCTGTATCTGAGTGATATCCAGTTGTGCCTGGGTGACAGTAGCACAGGCAATATGCTGGTGAATTCACAGCAAGATAATTGGCTTCATGACTTTTTTCTGTATGTTCTTTACAGACTTTCACTTTACAGTAGTAAAGTAGCTACTAGTAGTTCTATGACACTCTTAAGCACAGCGGTGGTTGGCGCTTGATAGGTATGTGAACATGTAACATGTATCTTCCTGAGAACATTGAACCAAAGTCTTCGAGTTTCACAGTATAATATTGTGATGAGGAGCCACAACAGGTCTGACAAAGGCTGTCGAGAAGAGGGTCAAGGCAGCAACACTGACGAGAATAAAACATTTTATTGATTTTTTTTTTCCAGATTTACTGACATAGATTCTTGTGTGGGAGAGATGTTTACTTCTGTAAAAATGACAGCCTCTGATTTTCAGTGAATACTCAGTGTACGACACACTCATAAACACATGATGACACACACAGATGCCTGAACACATGCAAACAGAAGCTAAAAAGTATCAGAAAGTTCAAATCCTGTGGCACTGTACTCGTGATCCTGTCAAATATATTCAGTGTCTCATTTCAGTCTTCAAAACATGCTCTCTTGACCAGACCAAATCTGCCAATCAGAAGAGGGACAGAGTGACCTGCTAAGCCCCAGTTGAGGCACTTTTGTGATGGCAGACACTGAAAGAGTAATTGAATGTCACCATAGCTGACAGCCCAAGTGACGACTTGGAAGAGCACCTGCTGGTGAGACACGTCTTTCTGAGAGTGAAAGAAGCACAGAGAGATTTCAGAATGAATCACACAATCCTTGACAGGTTGCAGTGTGAGACCGTAAAATCCATGTCCAAATACATGGATGTAATCTTGTCCTTCTCTGAGGAGGAACAGAAGTTGTGCATTGATTTAAATGCACATCACATAAAGTTCTTAGCATTAGTCATACCGTGATGTCAGAAGCAGGTCAACACATCCATTATTTATCAAATCCAACGATTTAAATCTAAAAGTATGCAGCACAGTAAGTTTGGTTATCAGCATCATAGTGTAATGTACCATCTCAAGGACTCCCTAGAAAGCAGCTGCTCAGAGACTATAGTTAAAAGTGGATTAGCCTAGCTAAGTGAAGATAATGAATTAATGAGTGAAGCTTGACATAAGGTATGTGACTTGAGTAAATTTCATTGATGCAGAAATTCTGATGCAACTCACGTGAGCAAGCACAATTCATTTGGGGAATGAAAAAAATAGAAAGAGACACATCTGCTGTCATTTGTCTTTTTCACTAAATGATTTAATAAGACAACCCAACAAATATCTCTCACTTGTACTTACTGTAGCTTACTTTAGCTCAAATGCCTGCCAGTCCAAATTCTTCATGTTTATGCTATTGCACCGCAGCTACTTCATAACCAGTGTTGAGGTTGTAACTCAATAAGTATGACATATTACGCATCCATCTTTACTTCCTTTTAAAAAGTAACACTTTATGTGACTAACTTACTTCCTGGAGAAAGTAGTTTGTTATACTAGTCGTTATAATGCTTTTGCACAGTGCAACATGCATTGTCACCTAAATAACATGTAACAATTTAAATCCGAGGCCACAGTTCCAAATACCGATACAAATCTTTACTCTAATGAGGACATGCACAAGCTCTTCCTTTTAGTGTTTAAGTATGAAGACAAAGCTGACAGAAGAACTGAAAACCAGCCCAAGGAGAACTAGAAAGGTTGTCACAATGGTTCTACTGTAGAAACATGCGGGTAAAAATGGAGGCCACAATGTTACAAGCCTGACTATTCTACACTGTGTTGTTTGTTTGGTTAAGATAAGATAAGATGAGATAAGATAAGATAATCCTTTATTAGTACCACAAAGGGGAAATTTGCACTGTATACAGCAGTAATAGAGTCTCTCAGTTATAAAAATTTGTACACAGTTAATTAAAAAAGCAGCAAAAGCTAAGATCAGGTTCTGGCTTCTTGGCTGGGGTCAGCATACAGTCAGCTTTAAAACATTTCTCAGGCTTGGGGTTCTTCACTACTAATTTTGTGTTACTGTGTCTTCTTTGCAGGTGCTTGGAAAGAGTCAGTGTTGCTTTACTAGCAGTAGATACTTGTGTAGTTGGCACAGTTTGCACTGCAATAAAAATGAAAGTAATAGCCATATCTCTAGTCCTCAAAAGTGGCAGACTGCTCAACCATTTTCCTCCTGCCTGCACACAAATTGAAGTCAGCCGATTGTAGCACAAGTGTGCAAGAAAGAAATGCCACATTTGATGTTTTTTCTTTTTCCGTTCGTACATCATGCGCATAGCTGAAGAACCTTTGTAATGCATGTAACATGGCCAAAAAATGACAAATTAATAATTGTCAAGAGTGAATGAATCACATGTGGTCACTTATAAGGTCTCGCTTTTCCCGTGTGCCTGGCCTGTTACTATATTGTCTGTCAACACACCAGAGGCCCTAAATAAACAAACACGGAAAGGTTCTGTAGAGCAGGAATTGCAATCAATGCAGTGTAGTGATGTGCTGCTGGTTCAGCAACACCTGCTAGTCAAAGGCTATTTCACTAAAATCAATAGCTGTATGCTATGCTCATGATAGAAACACAAGTACTAACAGGGGGACTGGGGAGATGATCCAAATGGGAACATTCTTTCAACATAATCTTAGTATATGTGCTAGAATCACTTACCTGTGCAAATATAATAAAAATATTTACAATCTGGAGAATGGGCTGTTATAAATTACATTTACTTCATTATTTCACTCACGCATGAATAAGGCAGTTCTGAGTGATCCTGGAGAGTAAAATGGTACAGCAATGATGGATGCCCACCCCACTTATCCATAGTCAAAGCACGAATGGCAATTAAGTAGTCTAAAGTGGAGAAGTCAAGGTGACGCAATGGCAGTAACACAGCCAGCCAGCAGTGTTTTGTAGCCCTCCCGAGCTTAATATGATGAGTGTGTTTTCTGCCTAGTTCAAAGAAGACAATCTGAAGACCATCTTAAAGATGCTGACATACAGTATGAAGCAAAACAGCATGCCCCAAACCTAATGAAGAGAAATCTGAAGACTTTATCTGATGAAACACATAGGAAATAGTGGAGTGCATGCAGAACATAAACCTTTTGAAGTTCGAGTGCTTAAAACACTCTTGTCACTGACTTATACAGAAGAGAGTCCAGGCTGCTCAATGTATATTCATGATTCCAAATCCCTTTTCAATAATAATTCTGATCTTTATCAGCTAAGGCGTTCTTTGGCTGCTTGGCTCTTTTGAGTCACAGAACTTCAAACAGAATGCTCGCCCATACATAAACTTTCTTACTTGTAATTACTTTGTGCCAACTATTTTTATTTCAAGGCAGGCCTTTTTTTGCTTTTAATTATATGCAGCAGGCCAATTTTTATCATAATTCTGTGGGGGTGGATGCAGGTCCTTCATTTTGCAAGCTGCAGGGCGAACGGCCACTAACAGACGCACACACACACACACACACCATACACATTGCTGGAGTGAATAAAGCTGAGATGTGTTGAGGGGAGGAATTCTCACTTGACAGTAAATAAAACCTTTTACTGCATGTTATAACTGACAAGGTACATATGGGACTTTTTTCCAACCAATTCAGCACAGCATGCTTATAATGCAGGAAAAAGTTAAGGACCAATATGATTTCTTCATTCAGTGTTAACAACAGGAACATAAATAAAATAAAAATCTGCGTGAAAAAAAGATCCAGTGAGTATAGTATTTCTTTAACAGGTTCTTTAAGTACTTATAACTTTTAAATATTTATTTATAAATAAATAAATACATTTGGGAGCATAGTGGTGAGGTGGTCAGCACTGCTGCCTCACAGCAAGAGGGTCCAGGTTCAAATCCAGCAGCTGATTAGCTTAGGCCCTTCTGTGTGGAACTTGCATGTTCTCCAAGTGCCTGTGTGGGTTCTCTCCAGGTGCTCCAGCTTCCTCCCATAGTCCAAAGATATGCAAAGGGGTTAGGTTAATTGGTGATTCTAAAATGATCGTAGGTGTGAATGTGAGCATGAATGGTTGTCTGTCTCTCTGTGTTGGCTCTGCAACAGACTGGCGACCTGCCCAGGGTGTACCCCACCTTTTGCACTATGACAGCTGGGGTGAGCTGACCCTGATTTGGATAAGTGGAATAAAATAAAGGAAAAAAATAAAAGAAAAATGAATAAACAGATAAATGTGAAGCTGAACTTTGA
Source organism: Etroplus canarensis (assembly GCA_015106775.1). NCBI lineage: Eukaryota > Metazoa > Chordata > Actinopteri > Cichliformes > Cichlidae > Etroplus > Etroplus canarensis. The sequence continues at coordinate 13,025 of VUQH01047925.1, forward strand.
AATCACAGTCCATTGTTTTGAATTACTGAAGACAGACCTGAAGAAACGTGATCCTTTGAGGGTTTTATGGACATTCTGATGAACAAATTATTTCTTCATTTTCAGGTTTCCAAGTAATACAGTTATTTGAAAAAGAAAGTTTCACATGCCTTTATGCAGTCCTGTGCAAAACTACCTACAACTTTACTGCTTTCATTGGAATTAAGAAAGTAAGTAGCTGCCACATTCTGTTAATCAAAACACTTAATTATCTGCTCATCACCCAGTGTGGCAACCTTTACAAAAGCAGACATTTTAGCAGTTTGCTGGCCTGGGACATCCAGGTGCATAGTGACACAATTCCACAATCTTCCCAGGCGTGGATGTACTGGCAAATTCTCTCCAAGTTCAAACTGTGTAAAACTTTGACAAACTGCAAAAAACCCAAGCACTACATCTCAGACATTTTGATCCTCAAGTTAACTTTTCAAATGTTAAAAATCATGGCAGTAACAGCTGAAAACGATTAATTACATATGGCTTGTTTGGAAGTGTTTCCAGAAGAAAGCTTCTTCTCTTCAAAAACACCATGGCAGCATGAATGTCCTTACAAAGCCAAGACCAAAGTGGCCATAATGTTTGGCCATAATGCACAGTGCTACACTTGGCGAAAAGCAAACACAGCATATCAGCACCAACATCTCCCACCAACTGTCAAGTATGGTGCTGGTGAGCTGGGCTTTTTTTTACAGCCACAGGTCCTGGGCACCTTGCACTCACTGAGTTGACCATGAACACCTCTGTATACCAAAGTATTATAGAGTCAAATGTGAGGCTATCTGTCTGATAGCTCAAATTTGGCTGAAATTGTGTCATCTAATAGGACAACGATTTCAAGCACACCAGCAAATTTATAATAGAATGGCTGAAAAAGAAAACACTCAAGGTGCTGTAATGGCCCAGTCAATGTCCATACCTCCACCTCACCGAAACTGTTTGGCGGGCCCTTGAGAGCTGTGCATAAAAGAATGCCTGCAAGCCTCAATGAACACTTTGAAGAAGCATAAGTCAAAATTCACAACAATGTAAGAGACTGTTAAAGTCATTGAAAAAACATTTCAGCTTATTGCTGCTAAAGGTGGCTCTGCAGGTGATTCTATGGGCTAATGAAGGAAGAGATGTAATAGAAATCATGCAAGAGAAAAATTAAAACAGCATATACAGAGATAAACAACATGTTAGAGATTTGATTTCAAAGATAGCTTCAGATAGCTTCTGAAACCATACCTTTCTTTCGGCTGCTCCTGTTAGGAGTTGCCTAACAAGCAACATACTTTTTTTTTTTTTAATTACCCATTCAATAAAAATTATACATTTAAAATTTCTATTTTCCTAGACACAATGCATTAAAAAGTAATATAGGCTAACCAGAATTTCAGGATTAAATATAATTTTTATATCAGCATAAAAAGTTATGGATTTAAGGATAAACTACAATTAAATACAGCTATTGGTATCAATACCAACCTGAAAAAACTTCAGTGGATGTGTTTTCATTCTATAAAGTCATTTTCAGTGTCATATCATGATTATAATAGATTCAGTGGGTCTCATAAAAAGTTCCTTTATCTTTATTACAAATGGGACAATCTGTTCTCAACAAAGCCCTAATCAGTTCATCTGCTCTTCACACAGGTCTAATCATAGCAAAATCTAATGATGACATGCCCAGAAGCACACCATTCCCATGATCCCAGAAAACGATTGTCTAATACACTGCAGGAACTGAGAGAATAATTACCCAGAGGTCACGCCTTCGCAGCTGGAAGTAGAGGTGGTCTGATGACAGGTCATTTAACCTGTTACACCATTGTACTATCCTGTTAAACCTGAAACTTCCATACTAAAAAAGAATATCACTTACAGATGTTCCATATACTGTAAATACAGACATTGTCCACCCAAGCATGAAATTAAACTGTTAATTTTTTAGCTCCCATTTTTAACAAATCTGTTATTTTGGAGTTAGAGTGTTTTGTTATTCGCAGTTTGCTTTTTAGACCTCTACTTCAGATACAGTAGCAACCTACTAACTGGTTAGGTTAAGTTTAACTCTAGTAGGGCCTTTTGGCTGCAGTGCAACATCTGACTGTTGCGTTTGTATTTATTTTCCAACCAGTGATACAGCTATATCATTGGATTAATTGTTTGTTTGCAACTTCTAAAACATCCCTTATAAGGGTTCCTGTAAAGAAAAGCAGTCTTTCTACTCTAAAGACCAAATAAATATTTTACATTGAGGGTACAGAGAAGCAAAAATTTTACCTGATTTTTGACAAAGGCACTTAAGTTCAGTCTCATTTCTTAGCTTTGGCTTTCATTGTTTACTCTCATTTTCACATGTTGTTTTGTGTAGGTTTAGGCACCAAAGCTACTTAATTAGGTTTAGATAAAGAACATGGTTTGTGTTACATTCCCCTGTTCATAATATTAACCACCTGTTAGGAAGTTTCATTTTCTCGGCCACATGGGGTCATTTAACTTAATGGCATTAATGACCATGGGGAACTCATTCTCTGGCAGCTGAAAATCTGTGCTTTCAGTTAGGTCTATGGGTTTTTTGGACAATGGTGCTTTCCCCCCTCTGTGTATGGCCACAGAGGATTATAAATCAAACAGTTAAGATTTGATTGAACTGCAGACTTTCATTTTTAATTTAAAGAGTTTAACAAAAGTATTGCATTGACAGTTTTGGAATTAGACCCATTTTATGTATAGACCCCCATTTTCAGAGGATCAAAAGTAATTGGATAATTGACTAACAAGGGGTTTTGTGGCCAGATGAGGCCTATTTCCTCATTATTTCACAGCAAATTAGGCTGATGAAAGATCTTGAGTTGATTCCAAGTGCTTAATTTGTGTTTGGTATTGTGTCACTGGAATTCTTAATATGAAGTCCAAAAAGGTTGATGCAAGTGAAAAAGGCCATCATTAGGATGGAATACCTAAATAAACCTATCAACCTATCAGAGACATGACAAAACTTTTATGGGTGGACAAATCTGGGACATTCTTAAAATGAAGGAATGCATGGGCCAGCTCAGCAACATCCAAAGGTCTGGAAGAAACAGCTAAACTGGGTGATCGCAGAGTTCCGTCCTTGTTTGAGAAAAATCTTTTGACAACATCTAACCAAGTCAAGAACACTCTCAAGGAGAAAGGTGTGTCATTTTTAAAGTTCAAAATCAAGCGACGCCTTCATGAATGTAAATACAGATGGTTTATAGCAAGATGCAAACTACTGCCTACTCTCAAGGCGAGTCAGGACAGATTAGACTTTGCTAGAAAAAATCTACATTAAAAGAGTCTGCCCAATTATGGAAAAAAACTATGGATAGAAGAAGCTAAGATGAACTTGCACCAGAATGAAGGGAAGATAACAATATGGAGAAGTAAAGGAACAGCTCCTTTATTAATTCCCTAAGCTTTTTTGATATAATATGTATTAGGATGTGAGTTTAGCAAAATAGGAAGTATGAAGAGAAAGACAAAGTTATAATGGCACCACTAATTCATGCATTGAGGGATAATAATTTTATTATATCCCAATATAGGTAAGTTGTTGTTGAACATCTTCTACAACAATGCAGGACAGGTACAGCCAGCTGGATTTATGAAGACAATGCTGATTAGTGATGGGCACTTGTGTGGGTACGCTAAAGAGCAGTAGTTTTAAAGTTATGTGATTAACTGTTTATTGCCTTTTAAAAAACAAGACTGTTTAACAGAGGGAAGTGTGGAAATATGTTAAGGTTGAATTATGCTCAGCTTCACTGCACTTTTACTATTCTGATTGTTTTTTTAATCTTTCATATTAGTTAGTACACTGCGGGTAAGACATGGGAGTTCCCACTAAGAAAGAAATGGAGGAGTGCTGACTAATTCTCTAATGATAAAACAGCAGTACATTAAATCAGGCACATATTTCAGTTTTATCCACAATGTATTCATTTTGCCATTTTTCAATATAGATCTTTTTTTTTTTTTTTTTTTTTTTTTCCTTTTTTTTTTAAATTAATTAATC
>VUQH01047928.1:9908-24842 GCA_015106775.1 Etroplus canarensis
CACTGCGCTCTAAGTGTATTCCACATCTGACTGAATTATTGCCTAGCTGTTAGTCTTTTGGCTGCTGTTCCTATTTGTGCTACAAAAAGACATGAGATTTGCATTACACTCATTTCAGGCCCTTGCCAAAATATTTCACATTAGTTTCAGCTGGATGTGTGAATTATTGTTCAAATTTGATGAGCTTAGTAATGCAAATAAAGGTCACATCAGAATTTCCAGATGTGCTTGTGTCAGTGGACGTGAGCACATTTGGAAAACAAGGATACCATTCAAAGAGCAATGTGTTATGATTCTGTCATACTAAACACATCCATCAAAATGCATGTTTTGAAATGGCCACTGAGAAAGACTGGATTTGAACTGGAAGAGCCTCTGTCAAACCATAGTTTATCCCTTGTGTTTACAATCCCCCAAAAAGGTCATTGATTTAAAAAGGGAAAACACTCGAACCTGCTCAGAGCGAGGCCTTTCCTTTATCTCACCCCAGCATTCCAGTAGTGCTTGAGGGGTGTAGCAGGCAGTAAACTAGCAAGCAAGACACAGAGAGGAAGAGAGGGAGGCAGGCATAAAATCTGCATGCTGGAAGAAACAAGATGGACATAAAAGATGGACTAAATTGCAGAGAGGACTTTTCTTGTCAAAGGCTAATGGAAACATTTCCACACAACACAGAGAGGGGAATGGAGGCTCCATTATCACAGCAGAGCAGACGGAGCTGGCAGCCATTCCAGAGAAGCGCTGAGATGTGCACAGTGGCCCGGCTTAGTGCCCTCAGCCAGCCCCTCGGGCTTCTACCTGAATAATCTATGTCAACAGGTTCCAAAATGCCCAGAAGAAGCACATAAACAGACATAGAAAACACTTACAAAAATAATTGTCCTTATGTTTTGTTTTGTGTGTGTGTGTTTTTTGTTTTGGTTTTTTTTTCTGGTCTTCATCTCCTATTTTTTGTCTTCACTTGAACCTTCTAATTAAGCAACAGCAGCTCCAAAACCCTAAGATTTGTGTTGCACCTTGAGCATTGAGTTCTTATGTGTTGTTTGCCAGCAGGCCTGGAGCAACTTTCTAAGCCCTGTGCTTTGATTTCAAGTCTCACCACATATGACCCAAAGGTCAAAATTACAAATAAAGACACAGAAACAAAACATAAGGAAAAGTAAATTGTGTATAATGTGAAATATAAAAGAAACATAATGCCAAAACTCAAGCAGTACTATAATAGAGTTGTTAAGGCTACATCATCAGGTTCCATTGTACAGTAGTTTCACCTGACAAAACCGTCCATTTTGTTGATTTGAAATGTCCCAATTGCATGAAAGCCCAGTTAAAGCTTTCAAGTGATATATATTTCTTTTTTGTGTTAATTCTCACACCCCAACCCATGTCTCATGAGGTCCACGAGAGATTGATTTGGTGGTAGCATTTTCACTGACAACTCCTCAAGGCAGGGTTGCATTTGCGTGCTCTCTGACACCATACATGCCCCAAGGTTAGTACCAAGCTGCACAGTCTGTTAGGGCCCAATCTGGATTTGTCGTTTCCTGATAAGTAAACAGAAAAAAGTGAGATAAAAGCAGACGATGAAGGACAGGATGACTTTTCAAATCTTTGGCTGCCATTTCAAGATGTCAGAAACCACCACAGCGAGCCTACTGATTGAACTGGATGCAGTCTAGCAAGGCAAAAACAGCAGACTTTTTAGCGCCCCATAGTGAAAAACAATCTGCATGCAAAATGGTAAACAACCAAGTTGAATAAGTGAGAAGGAGAAGAAGCCAATCTGATGACTTGTTCATCTCATCTGCCTATCTTCCACTGGAAACCATCCATTTATAATAAGCCTGTCTGATAAATGTTTTAATAAAATTATTGCATAATTTATTTTTGGCAGGCCTAGTTTTAATTGACTTATTGCCGAATTGTACTGAAGATCAAAAGCTTGATTAAAGCAATGTATATATTTGTGCCCAGTGGTTTTTCCCCCAACACCATGTTTCAAAAAACATGAGAAGTGTGTTGTGAAACATGATCAATTATTCACCAAGATAATGTGTTAAGCGATTGATTACTGGATTATTTTTGACAATGTCAGTGCCAGAAATACTTTATGTAGAATGATAATACGCAACAGAAAACCTGAAGGCTATCAAGATTGCGAAACAATACTGAGAAACATTCAACTTAACCACTGCTAGTTTTCCCCAAATCTTGAATAATTCCATTTAGACAGAGCTTAAATTGGGAGTAAACTGAGCTGTTTATAATTTACCCTACAAAAATGCAACTTTTTCACGAAGCAGCAAAGTTGACAGATAAGACAGCATTCACACATCACAGCTATTTGACACCTAATTACAGCGCTCTTAATAAGAGGTTCTCTCTGTGTGTGCCCTGAGTTAACACTGTCTCATGGCTTAATTATCTCTTCTCAGTATTTGACAGTGTATTGTTTAACCTAGATACAGGTGAGATCTTGTATGTCTTCCACCAGCTTACATATGAACTAGAGGCTTTTCTGATTAATCTTACAAAAAGACCTGGTATTACCACTTAGGTTAGGGTTTAACAGATATTGTTTATGTTTAACATGACCTTTTATTTAAAAACCAGTTGGGACTGTTTTTAAGTTATAGCTGAGTACTGCAGAACTTATTGAAGATGAAGTTCTATGTCTGTCATGCATTAGAGAGTGCCTTCGGCTGCTCCCCAAGGGGTCACTACAGCAGATTGGTAATTTGGCGGAGGTTTTACGCCAGGTGCCCTTCCTGGCGCAACCCTCCATGGCGAGAGGGGCTTGTGTCCCCACCTGGAATTGAACCAGGGACCTTTTTCTTGTAAGGCGAATGTGTAAACCAGTACACTATAGGGACACTCTGTGTGTCATGCATTAATTAGGGAAAAATATGAATGCTATAAAATATGGTAGCAATATGACAGAAAATAATGCAGAAAAATATTGCATATAATAATTGAATGTAGACTGACTTGACTTTGCTGGTGATATAAATCTTTCCTTCTCTGCACCTGCATGCATAAGCGACCACGGAGGCCGCAACCACAAGGGCAATGGGTTTAGCCGCAACTACACCAACTCTCAGTAGGGGGCCCCAACTGAGCTATACTGTTTGGCTAGACCTCAAAAAGAATCATTTCATGACTAACGCTTAGTGAGTGCCACGTTCAACACTGTTGGTCAACCAAATGCTACAGTACAGAGGGATCTAGCTACACTAGATAAGAAAAGTTACATCAGCGAAATAAAGCAAACTACTTGAGTGCAACATTGAAACACAAAATTAGGATATTTATTTTCTTGATTAATTTGGGCAGGCGGTTGGACAAAGCAGCATTGTGATGGTGTCACTTCAAGATCTAAAACTATTTCCTGAACTTCTGCAAACCAAGCAATAAATTAAGTTGGTCAGCATAGCTCTGGCCCTGCCTGCATACAACATGCACATCAAAGACTGAGTTTCATCATCAAAGAGTGGCAAGAGTGCCACTTCTCAGTGTCACCATTTAAGCCACTATTATGCAACTTGTGTTTATCATTGAGTTATAGCATTAACGTTAAACATAATAACAAGTGTATCAGATCACAGCTGTCACTACTGACTTATCCTGGCACTCCCAGCTTATCTTTAATAAATATCGGAGAGAGTTCATAGCTGGGACATTCTACTGCAGCTCACGACTTGCCAATAGAGTCTTTAAAGGGCTACATGAAACTTCCCATGACGACAACACCTGTGTTTCACCATAACTGCAGCAAGCATTCAGGTAATGGACTGTAACTAACTAACAAAATGTTTATTTGTTTTTTAAATTCTTTTACTTGCCATTTATTTTGAAATGCTTGCATTTTGAATCATTTTGAAATGATCGCTTTTTAATTGCACTGGCATCACACTCTTCAAGTTCAAGTTTTCCCTTCTAACTAAAATAAATAAATAAATGAAAACAAGCTCTTGGGCTACACAAAGCTGTTTGAATTCAAACAAATATGTGACACAAAAGAGGCAAATCTAGGCTGAGAGATCGATACCTAAATAACAAAAGGAATGAAAATTCTTGTTTTGTTTCTTGTCTAGTTAGTAATTGCCATGTAATGAAGTTTGCATTCTTTTTCGTCTTCTTCTTGTTATTATTATTATTATTATTATTATTATTATCTTGGCTTCCTTATCTTCTGCTGGACACCAGCAAAAAAAAATAGGCCTCTCGCTGAACAAGCAATGTATCATGCAAAATGATATACACTTAATAAAAACTGCAAGATTTTGTTACATTTTTGCAGCACTTTGCACTCACTATCTTTACATTTGTTTGTTTATTTTTCTTTATTTGTGACAAAACACTGATATCGATTTATTTGTTTTATTATTTTCATGAGTCTGCTTTTCTATACTTTCACACTCACACTTTTGTTGCTTCTTTCTAATGAACCAACCTATTTTTTCCTCAGTAGTAAAATGAGAGTGTGAACATTAGGCCTTAACCACAAACCCACAAGTGCCAAGTAAAATGAAACTAGCAACTGCTGCAGCAACAACAACAAATAAACACAAGTCAGCCTATACCCCTCACTGGCTGCAGACACGCAAATCCCAACTTACACAGACATAAACACAGGCCCAGATGATCACACAATAAAATAACCCAATTCTCAACTCCATCCTCCTTTCCTTTTTTCTGAAGTTTTCTTTATTAACAGATGAAAATAGACCACATATTTATCTCATATCTAAGTGACAGAACATCTTGGCTTAACTCTAGCTTCTTTTTATAGGTTGCTGGTGTAACCTTAGGTCAGTATGCCCAGAAACATATCAGATTTAAATATCGAGGAACTTCTGTGCAGTTTGTATGGAAAATTCAGCACGTGTATCACTTCATGAACTCTTTAGGACTCCTGTTTCACACAGATACATGCGCACACACACACACACACACACACACACACACACACACACACACACACAGAGTGAGTCTCTTGGTGCATTGTTCTGACCTCGGGCCATCCTTCCTACACTGTTACTGACCTTTTAGTGCTAAGAGGAAAAACAGCCTGTGCCCTGAATACTTCACACTGCAACCTCCGCAACACACACATATTTGCACACAAATGAACAGAAGACTTCCAACATCCATGCATCAATCTAAAAATACAATCATACACTATTACACACGCAAACACTGACTCAAGGGCTACTGCTGTGTGCGAGAGGTCAGTGGGGGTGAAATCAATGGCTCTAAAACCAAGGTTGATAAATTATTGTGGACCCTCTCCATTCTATCTTTTTGTTTTCTTATCATAGATCTTAATACAGTGTTTTTTTCTTTTCTTTTTGTGTTGATCTGGAGTTGCTGCAAGATAAAGAGGCGTATGTTAACTGGAGCAGCAAATTCTATCCAAAATTTAATAGGTTGTTTTGTTTCCATACTGATTTGAATATAATAGATTAGAATTAACTGTATGCAGGGAGTTCTTTTGTGCTGGATGTTGTTATTGTTTAGATGCAATTAGGATGATAATCAGTAAGTGTACTTTCCCCAATGAAGCTCTAGGGAAACTCTCCGCAGGTGTGTGTGATCTCTATGAGCCATGAAAAAGCTTAGTTGTGGTCAGTGAGTGATCCCATAATGAAAACTGTGCATCAAAACCTTTCATTTATACACAGCATTTTCACCCCTGTCCATCTGTTCTCACCTCTTTCTTTCTTTCTTTCTTTCTTTCTTTCTTTCTTTCTTTCTTTCTTTCTTTCTTTCTTTCTTTCCTGAGCAGTGGAAAAGCAAACAAAAAAAAATCTCCTCCTGTCTATGTGTCTCTCTTTACCACAGCAGATAACTAACTGGCTTCCTCACTCAAACAAACTGCCTGATAATGGAATCATCTCTATTCAGTTAGTGGTCTAATCCTATCTCAGCAGCCCAGAACACACATGCACACTTGTGCATGCACATTCACACACATCCCCAGCGTTTTCTCTCTTTCAGCTTTAATGCAGCCAGACACCAGTAATGTTGATGATGGCAGTAGCTGCTGATTTCTCCTCTTTCCTTTCCTCTTTTTCTTTCTCTGTCATTAATCAGCAGTGAAGGAGAGAGAGGGAGGGAGAGGCAAAGGAAGCGTTCAGAACAAGGAGAGGGGGTAGAGAGAGAGAGAGAGAGCGAGAGAGAGAGAGAGAGAGAGTGGAAAGGCCTCCCTCTATCCTTCTGATAGTAGTAGACAGAGATTATTGGAGAAAGAATATGTGAGTAGCGAGTCACTGTGTCAGAGTAAAAAAAAATATTGAGGGAAAAGAACATGTATGTGAGTTTGTATTAGATTTCCTCACTGTCCTTTATTTTGACATCAGTCATAATCTATTATTACTCATAAAATTATTTTCATTATTTTATTAGAATGGGATGTTTACTACCATTTTATTTAAAAAATTAACACAAAAAAACAAACAAAAAACTAAGTCACAATCATGCTGAATACAAAAAAAAAAAGATTAAGATTTACGAGAGCAAGGAGAGAAAGATGAACAAATACTTTTCATGTCACTACATGAATATTATAATACAGATATTGGCGCAGTGGAACCCAAACACACAAATACGATGAACGCTAGTCTGTTGGTTTAGACAATTAGAATTAAAATATGAACAAACCAGCTACATAAAATTGACTCAGTTTAACTTAGCAGGCCTCCTGAAAATGCATGTGTTTCTGTTGTGTGTGAAATATTTAAAATTACAGCAGGGGTGTACTGGGTTACAAATTCAACCCTGGACTTATCTGATGCAACCGTCAGATTGATTAAGTTGTAGACAAAAATCTCAAGGTAGAACACTGCTTACTCTTACCAGGAAATTTCTGAAATTTCTATAAAAAAAACTAAAAAAGACAAGTTCTGTGGGGATTTCTGATAATAGCAAGAGCACAGAAAGTGGCACAGAGAAAGAAAAACCTTAAGAGGACACAGCAAAAATTTTATACCGGCATCATTTTTTATTTTTTTATAGATAATTTCTGAACTGTTTGATCACACTTAAAGTGATAATGAGTTAAAGCTGGGCTACAACTAATATTTGAAGAGCCCAAATAACAGGCACATACAGAGAATGAGAGTGAAAATAGTCCTGAACTCTAAATGATGAATGACCTTCTGAGATTTTTTTATTTCATTACTAAAAACAATCCATTCATCCGTATGTCCACCCAGTCATCCATTCATCCATCTTCTACCACTTATCCAGGTCCAGGTTGCAGGGCCAGCAGTCTAAGCAGTCTAAGTAGAGATACCCAGACTCCCCTCTCCATGGCCACCTCCTCTGGCTCTTCCAGGGAGACACCAAGGCATTTCCAAGCCTGATGTCCTGGGTCTACCCCAGGGCCTCCTCCCACTAGGACAGTATGCTTACAAAGTACCCAGGAGACATCTTAGTCAGATGTTCGAACTGGCTTCTTTTGATGTGGAGGAGTAGTGTCTCTACTCTAACCCCTTCCTGAATGACTGACCTTTTTACCCTATCTTTAAGGAATGGACCAGCCACCTTTTCTGTCTCTACCCAGAGCTCTTGACCATAGATGAGGGTAGGAACATAGATTGATCAGTAAATTGACAACCTCACTTTCACGCTTAGCTCTATCTTCACTAAAACAGATTAGTGCAGTATTCACATTACTGCCAAGACTCCATCGGACAAGCTCCTGCTCCACTTTCCCCTCACTCATGAACAAGACCTTGAGATACTCAAAGTCCTTCACTTGGGGTAGCAACATGTCCCTGACCCAGTGTGGGCACTTCACCCTGTTCCAGCTGAGAAGCAGAGCCTTGTGCTTTGAGATGCTAATGCTCATTCCCGCCACTTCACACTCAGCTGCAAACTGCCCCCATGCCATTCGAGCTGCGAATTGAGGTGAGGCAAACTGTTTTTAGCTGGTAACTTGCAACCTCATGCGCTAGTTCAGGCACCTTCCTCACCAGAGAGGTGATGTTCCATGTATCTTAACCTAGTCTTGGCAACTGGGGAGCAGACCAGCAGGGCCTCCGCCCCTGACTGCTGCCCAATAAAACAGCACAGAATCATAGCTTAAAAGAAAAAAACAAAAAACAAATAAACAAGAAAAACTGGTCACCTGTGGAAACCATGCAGATAATGTGCTGTGGTTCTTTGTACTGTATGTCAGAGTGCCCTAAAGGAAAGTCAAGTCTCACAGTGTGGATCATTCTGACTTAATTAATATTTTATGTTAATTAAGATCTACTATAAAGTTTAATCATGTAGTCTGTTGCTTGTAGTATTTTAGTAGGATGATTAATTCATTCATTCATTCATACATTTAATATTGCCATTTTCTTTTCATGTATGTACATATCTTTTTTCAATTTAAGATAATTTATTGATTATATTTAAAAAATAATTTTACTCTTACTCTTGATGGATATAACCAAAACCTCTCTTTGTTTGAGACAGATGGATGATAGTGCCATATCAAAGTATTAAATAAATGCTTGTTGCACACATAGCTATGACCCTGCATGTTCCTATTGAAAGAAGGGCTCACTTTTATCACAAACTGACGGAAATAAAAGACAACCAGGTTGATTATGGGCACTAATTACACATCCGTTGCTTGAGACATGGGTTTGGGTTTTGGGAATGGCTATTTGAACTTCTTACAGATTAAAGCTTTCAGCTGAGTCAGATATCTTTAAGCAGGTGTTTACATTGACCTGAATAGCTTTATCATGATAACTTATGTGTTTGAGATTAGTTTTGATTACTCACTCACTTTGATTTCATTGTGAAAAACTTACATTATACCACTATCACATCACACCACCTGACTTTTTAGTAAGTGTTTGCGAGTTCATTTTGACACAACCGTGTTTTCATTTGTTCTGTTCCAGCATGTCTATCCCTCAGGGGCAAATATTTAAACTTCTTGAGGTTCAGTTGATTTCAGTTTTGGAAGTGGATGCACAGGTAGCATGATAAGAAGGTTTGTGTATTTTTTACCAACTTTCAAAATGCATTCAAAATGCATGCATTTATCTGCTTTTGTATACTTAGATGTTACGCTCCCGTTTTGTACTGTAGTAGGTAATAATGAAATATGTGCCATTCACTGCAACACACAAGAAAAACACTACTAATTTTGAACCACATGCCTCTTTGGCACTGTCAGCTATGCTATGTGTACAAGTGATTGAATTAAAATGACTTACATTAACATTACAAATCTAACAACTGGTTGTTAGGCGAGGTAAAATATGTAAAACATGTGCTGGTGTAGGCGAAGGAACACCTTTGAAATCTGAGATAGCTGCTTGATAAATTGTCTTTCACAGTAATTGCTTGGGAGTTTTTTACTCAAAGTTTTTTTTTTCTTTTCTTCTCTTTTTCTCTTTGTTAGCACTGTCACCTCACAGCAAGAAGTTATTGGGTTCGAATCTACTGGTCTGCTGGGGCCTTTCTGTGTAGAGTTTATGGGTTCCCCCCTGTGTCTTCCAAAGACATGCAAGTTAGGTTAATTGGTATTTCTAAATTGGCTGTAGGTATGAATGTGAGCATGAATGGATGTCTGTCTCTCTGTGTTATAGACCGGCGACCTGTACAACCTCACCTTTAATAAAGAGAACCCTCCTAACCTTTAACCTTTTAATTTTAAGTTATTCACTTCTTCTTTTTAATACTACCACTGACAGATTTTACTTGTTGGAAATAGTCATATTCTTGATGAGAAAAAGAGATAAAGTTGCTCAAGTAACAACTATTTATTTAACCTTTAAAGCTGGAGAGCACAAGAAATTAAATTGCTTTGCTTACGTATTTGAAAATCTCTAGTGTAAGCTAGTGTCTGAAAAAATACAACAAAACAAAGAGACATTATTCATTTTGCTGCATGAGATCTTCTCTGCAACAACTTCATTTGCATTTATCCAGTGTCAGGCAGCGAAAGAGAGAGTGAGGAGCACTCATCTGAAATGATGCATGGCTGACACACTGTGAGTGATAAAAGTAATCACTCTAGATGCCATCTTTGGAATGAGTGTGTGTGTTCATGCATGTTTGTGTTTGTGTGTGTGTGTATATGTGTGTTTATGTGTTTGTGTGTATGCATTCATGTATGCAAGGCATAGCAGGGTACCATAAAGGGTATATGTATGTGTGTGCTTTTGCTGCAAGTTTGTTTAATTTCTGCATGTGTATGTGCAGTTTTGTGTGCATGCAACATTGTGAACATTGTGTATGCATGCTTAAATCTGTTGTTTGTTTGTTTGCGCATGAGTGAGTGTATGTAACATGTCTACCAGTGAGTGTGCATTAGTGTGTGCCTGAGTGTTTGCGTGTACCTTTTTGTGTGTTTGACGGCGTCTTATTAAAGTGTCATTTAGACAGACACTTCTCAGAGTCTGGCCCCAGGCAGCCTGATAGATTGTAATCATGAAGTAAATTACTACTTTCCCAAGCTGTAATCACAGACTGTGTGTGTGTGTGTGTGTGTGTAGGTGTGTGTGTGTGTGTGCTTGTGAGCGGTAGACAAAGAGCCTCATCATTGTGTGGCATGTGTCTGTTATGATTCAAGTGAATATAACAATCTGCCTGATTTATTTACCACTCCTGTTGTAATCCATCTGTGCCCACACACCACCTTTATTTTCATGGGATTATACTCTACATGTTATACAGGTCATCTACCTGATTCACAGGCTTTAAAAGGGTTGGAACGTGATTAAGTTATTGCTTTGGAACTTCAGTAAATGCTTTTATGAATAAGTCACTCTTTCTCAATAATGTACTCAGACTTGAATCAACATTGATAAAGACCAAAGGCAGGTTTAATGCTTTTCTTTTGGAATAGCAAACTGGTATCAGCGACTTGCAGATCATGCTTTATTATATGTGTGTGTGTGTGTATATATATCTATATCTATCTATCTATCTATCTATCTATAAATATATATATATACATATATATATATATATATATATATGTAGCGAAGAAAAAAGTGTGAAATAACTCAAAACATGTTTTATATTTTAGATTCTTCAAAATAGCCACCCTTTGCTTTGACTACTGCTTTGCGCGCTCTTGGCATTCTCTCCATGAGCTTCATGGGGTAGTCACCTGAAATGGTTTTCACTTCACAGGTGTGCCTTGTCAGGGTTCATTTGTAGAATTTCTTGCCTTAATAGCGTTGGGACCATCAGCTGTGTTGTGCAGAAGTCAGTGAGAAGATGTGTCCAAGCTGTTGACTGGTAGTGTATTTTACAAGTAACTTTACTCTAACCCAGCCACAGGGGCCACATACAAGTGTACTCCTACTGCCGGTCCCAAGCCTGGGTAAATTGAGAGGGTTTATCAGGAAGGACATCCTGCGTAAAATCGTTGCCAAATCCAAATGTGGATTCATAATTCAGGATCCTCTGTGGCAACCCCTAATGGGAGCAGCCGAAAGAAGAAGAAGACAAGTGACTTTACTCTGGACACTTAAATTTTATACTTATGAAACTTATTTATTTATTTATTTATTTAAAATCCAGCTCTTTGATGTTACAGCAATGATGTCACTGTCTAGCAACACTCAGCCTTGTTGAACTGTGACTCCAAACCACTTAAGGTCTCAATCTTTACTGTGCTTCCATCACTTGACTATTTTAAGATACCAAGGACACACACACACACACACACACACACACACACACACACACACACACACAACACACACACACACATAGTTACACACACAGGACAATTATAAGCATTCACATCCATTCAGCTTCCACCTGAAAAGCACATGCACACACTTTAACAGAGATTCCAAATATCTCTTGACCTTTAGCAAAGCATACGATGACAAGAACTGTCTTTCCTTTTAACCTTCTCGCCCTACTCTTCTATGGTTATCGCTTCCCTCTCAGACTTCACCCAGATTATGTCTCTTCACAGCTTGGCCACTCTCAGAAGAATGTCAGCTAAAGAAAAGGAACAAAGTGAACCAATAGCACACGTCATGTTGTATTTCTGAGTTATGACTACTAGCAATTAAGATCACAGGGCTGAGTAATGACTTGTTAAAGAAATAAAATGGGACATTAAAAAGGGTTCAGACTCCTGCTATTAGTAATCTGATAGTTTTGTATTACACTGAACAGTTTTGAATTTATTACTCATGCCTGCAATGTAGCTTACTATAGAGCTTTAATGCTTTAGGATGGTGCTGAAGTATTGCTTATGAGTTAATATATTAAAACAGTCACATTCCCTGCTCCTCCTCCTGCTCTAAAACCTACAGTACTTAATTTCCTCTGGCCTTGTCTATTTGGCGAGCTTGGTGGTAACTTGATTGGTCAGCTGTGTGCCTTTCCTGTCTGATGATTGGATTTGGTTCTCATGTGTCCGGAGCACACCCCAACACACCAGGATGAAGCAGATTAACTAGATTTTCTGTTTTTCTGTGCTCTCTCTTTCTCTCTCCATCCCTGGCACTGTTATTGGAAGAAAGTGATAATTCCCCTGCACTTCAAACACAGCCCCCTAACTAAGACTCTGCTTAAGTCTCCTCCAAGGAAAAGCTGCCTGCCTGTGCACAGATGTCTCTGATTAAATTGTATCTCAGAGAGAGAAAAAGAGGGTCCTCCTTGCAGCACTCCCCCTCCTTTATACTCCCCCTTTCTCTCATCCCCCCCCTCATGTCTCTCTATCTGTCTCTCTGTTAGCTTGCTCAACTGGCTGTTGCCAAAAGAGCCTTGGGCAACGAATAAATTGCTTTGGTTTCAACAGACAGAGAAGTTGGCCGAGACAAGCTGAATCAGTGCATTAGATGCGAAGGCCCCCTCATAGACTGGAAGTTAGCCTTTAGCACAATCATTGACCGTGAGTGATGATTATGTCTAATTGAAGGAGACTTTCGCTACCTGTAACACAGCTGGGGGGCCTTGAGCATATTGGACAGATGAAAATAGGCAGGGAGCAAAGAACAGGGCGTATGTTACAGGAGATGATGGGGGAGGGAGATAAAGACATAGAAATTACAGAGAAAGAAAGAAAGAAAGAAAGAAAGAAAGAAAGAAAGAAAAAAGAGAAAAAAGAAAGAAAGAACTGTTCTCATAAGAGAGCTACTGGGGTATGTATAATACTGACATTTGTGCAGGATTAATAACATTTAAGTAATAATGGTCCAGAAATGTAATGTAACTGACCAGCATTCTTCTTTCATGTAAGTCCTATGGATGCATAATTTTCACCATTTGGACAGTTGCACATATTGGTTGCTACTGCAGAAATTCATCTGTTTAAAATCAGTTTCAAACAAGGAAAATACGTGGAAAAATTAGTGCAGACAAACAGATTTCCAGCTTGCTTCATCGCCTTTCAAATCATTTCCAAAACCCTATAAACAATGCACTTGAAAACAGAGTGGACTAGAGCTGAATATACAATATGTAAAAGCTTCTAGGCAATTTAGAGAGGAAAAAAATCAATATGTTCATTGTGCATTGGGAGGAAAAAACACACACACTCTCCAAATTCAAACACTGGAAATAATAGGATATTTTCTACAGGCTTTATTACAGCAAGTGTTTGGAAGTGTGTAAATGTGCATGCAACTAAGAGCCAATGCACATAAACTTGTGCTCATGAGATGCGTGTGTAAGTGAATGTGGATATGCCTGGATTTGTTTGTAGGCCTCTCTGTGTGTATCTGTATATGTGCAGGAATGAACGGTTGAGCTGAGCGGGAGAGTGCCAAAGACAAAAACAGCCATAGTCTCCCCTCCCTTTCCTTCCATGTCCACATGGCACCGGGCTCCCTGGCATGAACAGTGGCCATGGGAGTCGCTTCAGATCATCTAGGAGGGTATTGGATGGCCATGGTTGCCTTTTGCAATAACCTGGCAAGGTCCAAATTCATTAGAGTAAAATTTGGCCCTGGCTGCAGTGCTGTAGTGCCCACAGCATTTGGCCCTGCTGCGCTGTGCTACGCTAGGCCGAGCTGCGGAGCGTTTTTGCTGGATCCAGAGAGAGCCATTAGCGGCTGCTTGTGATGATGGTTATGCTCCCCAGTGTCAAACACAGATAGTTGCCTTTGAATGATTTGAGCGATTACCCTTTTCACACAAGCTATGGAATAATAGTCTAGGTGAGAGCGTGAGGGGAGAAAGAGAGCCAGAATGTGAGCAGAGAGTTTGATATGAAAAAGAGGAATCATTTTAATTTTACATAATGTATTATTTCAAGTTTAGCATTCAGTGTTTTTTTTTTTTCAGTATTGCCCTCTCCTTGCATCACTGTCCTATTACCTAAAGTAGAAGATTGCTACATTATAAAACAAAATACTGTATATTAAAGCTGATGTTCAGACTTTTTGAAGAACCTCCTCGTAGCAGAGATATTTACACTAACTGGATTTCACCTAACCACGCATTCAAACATCAGCTTTAACCACCCTTTCAATTGTACCAGAGGTGCCTCTGTGTGATGATGACTGAAATGCCAAAAGGCCTAGCTGCTGACTTCAGAGAGCAAAGTTGAATCAATACTTTGCTAAGAAAAAAAAAAAAAAAAACAGGACTGAGGTGCTGACGAGAACCTGCCCACCATTCAGAGTTCATAGTGTGCAGTTTTGGGCTTCTTTCAGGTTTTAGTCCTCTGGGGTTGCTTGCTCGGTTGAAGTTAACACCAATGTGATCTGAAACTTACAGACTTTTCTTTAATCTTTCTATCTGCCTCCCAATATAAAATATACTTTCTTTGTTTTTTGTTTGTTTTTACAGCCATCTTTGTTTCTGTTTCATACATTAGACTCTTATCTTATGTCTCTCATGATTTTACCTACACAGCGATTGTTGCTCACTCATTTGTCTACATGACTTACATTGGCACTTCCTCTTGATGTTCACTGCAGCAAGCTACACATCTTTACTACA
>VUQH01047942.1:0-24250 GCA_015106775.1 Etroplus canarensis
TTTTAACAATTTCCTTTCAGGCAATTCAAGTGGTCTTACCAAAGACAATTCCTACAGCCAGCGGGAACATGAAACTACCTTCTTCAAAATGTCATTTAAGATTTGGAAAAAAATACCCCATCTATTCAGGGCATAGAGTTATCCTTTAATCACATCTTCACTAAGATAACCTTTGTTTCATTATAGCCAAAGGAGCCAAAATGTTCTTACAGTTGATACACATTTTAGAAAACTTTGCCTTGTTTTGTTAAACAAGGACAGCATGTGGGGTTTTTTTCACTTGAGTGGTGCCAGTGCACTTTTCCATAGCAACATCTTGCCAAATAAATCCACAGAAAGCCCTAAAAAAGAACCTCTCACAAATTTCTTTTCAGTTTTGGTGAAAAATACTTTCCATCAGACTAAAACAACTCAACAAGACCATTTAAAGGGACAAAACTTGAATTTTTTACTCAGTATTTATACACTGAGACTCTAATAAAAATAAGTGGATTCAATTTCAAGGCAAACCTTCTTCTTGGTGTATCTTTGGCAGTGTGTTTCTTTACATTATCAAGTGTGTAAAGTAGTGTATGAGGGGCAGAGCTTGTAAAAAAGGAAACACATTCCTCTTTTGTGTAATACCACAGACCTTTAAGTCAGTAAGATCCATAAGGGCTGTAGCAATTTTTACACTGAAAAGGCTATATTTCCACCAAATCCACCCCTTTCAAAACCAACAGGTTAAACTGAGTGATCCTATACTTCTTCGAACAGGTTCTTTTTACACCGTGATGCACGTGTGTCCTGCTGAACTCATTTTAAATTAAATTAGCAACTTTACTTTGGTTAAATACATTTGAGTGCAGTATAAATAAAAACTTCTTGATCTAAGTGTCACTCTGTCCTTCCTTATTTTACCTCAGGGAGCAGCTGCAGTTCGTTTGTTGCTGATGTGGCAGAAATATGCAATTGGCTTGAATCCAAAAAGCAATCTGCTCTCTTTATTTATTTTTTGTTCCTTTTCTTTCTTCTTTTTAAGATGATTTTCCCCTGAGGCTCACTCTTTCTCTTACCCTCGCACCCCTGACAGCTCCTCATCAGCATTTGCTTCTCAATATATTAAACTTGATGGTTTAATCTTGCTCTCTCCCTCCATGGGAAAATTAGCTGAGCACAAACATTGACAGTCTCACATAGGAATCTGTGGCACTCAGCTGCAGGGGGAAAACTGAGGGGAAATCAGCTGTTCTAGTTCTTAGTCAAGCACCATGAGATTAGTTGGAGAGGTGTGTATGAGTCTGCTTATGATATACTGTGAGGGTCTTTCACCTCTGGTGCAGTTCTGTTCACATAGTGAAAACAAGAACAGCTGTATATGTTCATTGTATGCTGGACATATCACAAGTCATGCAATATTGGGCATGTGCAGTGCTTGGGAACTTGTGACTGGCTGGTTATGTGAGTGTTACATATTCTATTTAATGTACTATATAATAGTACAATCTTCTATCCTGTCTGCTGCCTTATGGAATGCATTTGGTAGTGTCCATTACTGGAAAGCTCCGTGGTCAGTAGTGATACTGTATGTGTGTGTTTCTCTGCATAATCTTCAGTCCACTGGAGATCAGACTAAGAGCAAAACTGTCCTTTTAAGTTTGAAATATCAGGAGAAAACCTTGAAAATATCCCAGATTTAGGAAGACGATTCACTGGTAGACTCTGAGCATGTGACCGGGATTAGACCACAACTTTTATGAAAGCAGTGAAACCTCAAACTAATATCTTTATCTTACAAAGGTGCATGTGAGAGCCCAAGTGCCCATTGCTGTTGAACTGGACATTAAACAAATTTAAACCTTACAGCTCTTCAGTACAAAATGTGGTTTCCAATTGCACTGATTTGCACCAGTGTGAGAATACCACTGGTCCAGTGAATTTTCAGCCAGCCAAGTTGTGCTCCTGTTATTGCTTCTAGCATGCTCTTCATAGGCAGCAGCCTCACCTAAACCAAACTGAGTATTGGCTCTAGTGAGAGTACATGCAATGCAGACTATATCCTGTTGTGTGCTACATGTGAGAAGGGGCAAAGTCAGACAATTCTTCAACTTGATTCTGTGGAGTTCATGTGTGAAAAATACTTTAGCGATATCTTTCATAATCAGTCCAGTTTTTCATTTCAGGGCTGTTTGGACCTCTATTATTCTGCATCCTACTCTCTCCCATTTATTAATCATCTTTCTTTCCCTTCAGTGGTGTCGTAGGGGCCAGTGTGTGAAACAAGGTGATGAGGGCCCAAAGCCTCAGCATGGTCACTGGTCAGCGTGGTCCTCCTGGTCCGCCTGCTCTCGAAGCTGTGAGAGTGGTGTTACCTATCGAGAGAGGCAGTGCAACAACCCCAGGTAGGAAAAGACACATTATATTGTATGTTACCAAAGGCAGCAAACAAACTTTAGTGTGCTTTCTGAACACAGTACAACCATTTTTTTTTACCTGCACTTAAACTAATTTTTGATTTTAAATGAAACAAAGATGACTATTTTTCTCAGCCTGATGCTGTTGGAGTTCTGTCATTAGTTTGCAAAGAAATAGTTACCACAATTAATTGCCAATTCTGTTTTTGTTCTAATTAAACAATTGAAATCTATGTGAATGATTATTGAGCTTCAAATGTATTTGTGGACCAGTTTTGGGGTTTTATTCTTTTTTTTACCTGTGAACAAAGCCTCCTATAATTTTCACTAATGCATGGCTAAACTTCATTGTAAGCACATTGATAAAACATTATATACAGAAAGTGTTACTTAGATGGGTCTCAAACTTTAAATATCATGAAGAAAGACAAGCAGTTCTATTGAAAGCACATCTGAATGTATGTACAATGGTTGTATGTCATTTCTTACTAGAATATGAAGTAGATTTATCAAGCGACTTTGTTTTGGTACAGTTGAGTCTCCAATTGTTTGACTAAGGGCCAAGAATATATTTGCAAATGTGATTAAAATAGTGAAGATTATTCACATGGATCTGTCACTTATCTGCTAACTTAGGCCCCTATTCATCCGTCATTCATGATTATTTGCACTATCAGTTATTAAGGGGCCCCTATTCCAAATGCCGGGACCTCCTCTTTATCATGTCATGCCAAGATCCTGACAAGTGGTGGGCTAAATTAGACAGAGTGATGAGGAAAGATGGTGGTGGTGAAGGGTTAGAAGGACAAAGACAGGCAAGTGGAATGAAGCAGGAAAGGGAGGGCGTTGAGGGGGGGATGACAGAGAAGGGATTAAAAAAGTGAAAGATGAAATGCAGAGATATGAAAGGAAAGAACCTGAGAGGGGAAGCGTGATAAGTGTTTGGAGGGCTTATAGAAGTTGTTTTTGTCTGTGGAAGGGGTTTTTGAGAATACAACCCGAGGCTATACGCCTGTGATTGGAGAAGTCTCCACAAAGGCACACCCATACACATCTACATAGAGGGGTAAGCATATTCATTTGTCATAGGTGGACAGTGGCATTTAGTGTAAGTGTAGCATAGTGCAGTTTGAATTTTGCTCACTCTTCAAATCAAAAAAATCTTAGGAGTTCACTTTCTCAGAATGAATTGAATTATTTCAATACTTTGCACCCTACTATTAGCTGTGGGTTGAGTGTGAACACACACATAACAGCACACATAGAAAAAGAATGTGGTACATCACAAAGAAAATACTGAATATTCATTTTTATGCTGAAAGTGCTTGAATTCTACACAAGATTACATCCATCTCTCTAGACCGGCATATGGTGGGAAGTTCTGTGAGGGTTCCTCCAGGTCATATGAACTTTGCAACACAGAGGATTGTCCCCGGAACACTACTGACTACAGAGAGCAACAGTGTGCTGAATTCAACGGCAAACAGTTCAGAGGATGGTACTACACTTGGAGACCATACACTAGAGTGGATGGTGAGACAGTTTTTCCAATAAATTTCAAAAATACTCATGAAAAAAAAACATTTGGAATGACACAACCAACCAACCATCTTGATCCTATGTTTATGTTATTTTCTTCCAGATCAAGATCTATGTAAGCTCTACTGTTTTGCTGAAGGTTATGATTTCTTTTTTGCCCTGGCCAGCAAAGTTAAGGATGGGACACTTTGCTCACTGGACAGCTCTAATGTCTGTATTGATGGACTATGTGAGGTAATGTTAAATTGAAAGCTGTCAGAAGGTCACATGATGTGACCAAACATTGATTTGCCAGATTTTTGCCTATTCTGTGTGAGGTCTTTGAAGTGGAGCTATAAATTTTAAGAATGGGTGTAAGCAGTAAAGAACATCAGTAGACACTTTTTGTCTTGCTGTCTGCTACTTTAAATGTAATGAAAAATAAAATGTTGACCTGTCACCACAAGCATAATAAATGTAGCCCAACTGCCGTAATCAAATACGTAGTATGAATTAGTCTTGCACTTTATGTGTATAATCTACACTGTCATCAAAAGCAGTGATATTTTTCTTTCATAGAGAGTTGGCTGTGACCGTGTTTTAGGCTCCACAGCTGCGCCTGATGCTTGTGGGGTGTGTAAAGGAGACAACTCCACCTGCAAGATTTACAAAGGACAATACACAAAGCAGCATTTTACTAACCGTATGTATCATAAATTAATTATTCAGTTCATTGGTTTGAGTGGTTTTATTTGAAATACTTTTAAAGCTATGGATTTTTTTTTCTATGTTCCACATAAAAAACTGCACTTTCCTGTCCTACATCATTTTATAGCCTGTACGCCTATGGCTTGTGTGGCTTGACATAACAGTTCATAATATAAAAAATTTCTTTTGTTTACTGTAGTCTTCTATCACCTTTAGCACTTGTTTAATGTTTTTTTTAAATATTTCTCAGAGTACTTTGGAGTGGTAACCATCCCTGCCGGAGCTCGGAGTATCCGTGTGATTGAACTGAATTCATCCAGCTCCTACTTGGCTGTAAGGGACACACAAAGACGTTACTACCTTAATGGCCACTGGACAGTGGACTGGCCAGGCCGACATCCCATTGCTGGAACCATTTTTGAGTACAAGAGGCCATATAACAGGCCAGAGAGTCTCATATCAGCTGGTCCCACCAATGAAACACTTGTCATAGAGGTAGTATCTCATTTCTGTCTGGGAATGTCTATATTTTTCAGTAACTTACATAAGACTTTCTTTCCCTCTGTTGTTCCTTTATGATTTACCTGTCGATTTATTTTTCTTTAGGTCTTGTTGCAGGGCTGGAATCCAGGTGTCCATTGGGAATATACTCTAAAGAAAGCTGATGAGAAGCTGATGAAGACTCGCATCAAGCACAATTACACATGGGCTATCGTACGCTCCCCTTGCTCAGCCACTTGTGCCGGAGGTAAAAACAAACATGAAAGAAATTAAAAGTTTTTTCATTAAGAAAAACTTTGTGTTGGTTTTTAGACAGATTTAACTGTTAAAGAAGCAATTCAAAATCTGATGCACTGATGAAAAAGGACAGATCACCTCTAATCTAGATTTTGGAATGAAGAAAACAATTTGTAGATCAATAGACTAAGCCTAAAGCTCAGTCCTGGCCTCTCTGACCTATAATCAGGCTTTTAGCTTGGGTTAAATGGAGAGGAGAGTGTTTCCATCATTACTGAGCGGACATTAGAGACTCTTGGTTGAAACTGGTGGGACCCCTTCTTATTCAACTGGAGCCCTGCTATTACAAATGCACACACAGACACGCACACAAAGCAAGCACACACATGCATGCCTGCGCCGAGTAACCTTTGTTGCCCTGGGCAGGTAATTTGTGACCAGGGGTTAAGGAACAAGGATGCATTGTGTATGCATGGGTGTATTTGTGCATGTGCACTTGCTTAGCTTCATCACTGTGAACAAAGCTCTCAGTGTAGAATTCCTATTGATTGACCCTGGAGGTCAAAGTTGTCCACCCTGGTCTGTTGCGGTCCCCCCATAGCTACCTCCACCTCTTCGCAACGTGATTGTAGGTAATGATAGGTTGAGATACTTTTGCTTTATTAAAAAGTGTGACTGACTTAGTGGAATATATGTGTTCAGATGTGCAGACTGACTTTGCCTAAGTCAAGATAATAACCAAAAGGATCTTTTAACATGCAACTGAAGTGTTAAATAAATTAAACATCTACAATTGTACCAAAATTACTGAAGTTACCTTATGTAAAGATGATGATTAATTCAACTTTAATAAAGACATTTTAAAAAAACATTGATGATGAACAGGTAAAGTGAATTAAGTGTTGTGTACATTTGTTAGAAAGATGAAATAATGTATTTGCATTACACAAGTGCAGGAGGAGTTATGGAAAAAAAAATTAAAAAGCGCACATGTTTTCCCAACTCCAGGGTATTTTACTGTCAGTGTGAAACACATTGCTTCCACATTGTTAAAAAAAAGTGTCACATATTCTATTCATGTACATACACGTGTAGTACGTGCAAACATTTTATAGCATCCTGAGTTACCTTCCAGATTGTATTTTCTAAAGCTGCAGTTTCCAAGGTGTAAAGATTTTCTGTTTTCACGCAGTTTTGTTAATTTTAAAGAAGTTAAATGGCAGACAG
Source organism: Etroplus canarensis (assembly GCA_015106775.1). Classification (NCBI taxonomy): domain Eukaryota; kingdom Metazoa; phylum Chordata; class Actinopteri; order Cichliformes; family Cichlidae; genus Etroplus; species Etroplus canarensis. The sequence continues at coordinate 6,585 of VUQH01047942.1, forward strand.
ACTCAAAATCAAAAGCATTCTTTAAAGATATTTCTAAACTTACTGATCTATAACCCATACAGGCCAAATGAACACCAAGTCAGCATGCTACAAAGACTTAAAAGTGCAGGTGAACATGTCATACTGCAATCCCAGATCAAGACCAGCTACTGGATTGATGCCCTGCAACATCCAACCATGTCCTCCCAGGTCAGACCCTCTACACTTTTATATATGTCTGTTGTGTTTGCTGATCAACCAAGTCATCATGTAATTCAAATGTAAAATGTGTTTTTTTAATTGGACTGGGTTCTCCTTTGTGTATGTTTTTAGCTGGTTTAGTGGCATATCTGTTGGTCAACCAGTCTGAATTGAAATGCCTTTGTTACTGTTGGATGAGGGTGGTGCAGTGGTGCAGTGATTAGCACTGTCACATCACAGCAAGGAGAGTCTGGGTCAAAATAATCCCTTTTGTGTTTGCATGTAGTGCTTGTGTGCTCAGATTTACTACCAAAGTCCAAAGACATGAATGTTAGGTTAATTGGTGATTCTAGATTGGACATGAGTGTATGACTGTGAATAGTTGTTTTTCTCTGTGTATTTTCCCTGTGATAGACGAATACTGTAGATATGGTGAACTAACTGATACGGTGACTATTATACTTGCTTAGCTTGTTAGCATTTTCAAGGTTAGCTGGGTAACAAGCTGACATTACCATTTAGCTCAAGGCACCACTGTGCAGCTTCACTGAACTGATAGTATGGCTGTAGACTCTTGTTAAGATAGCTATGTCATTAAAATATCACAACTCATTCAACTTAGACCTCAGGATGGTATGTGCTTTAAAAAATTTGAATGACCTCATCAATATATCTTCTCTCTGGCTTTAGATGGCTCTCAGTCTGGACATTATTAAAAACGGTATTTTGACTGTGCAGACGTTTCCTCACATTTTCCAGATACATACTTTGGATGGAAAACGACACTGTGTTTGGCCCTTCCTGACTTCTATACCTCAGGCTTTATCAATTATTCCCTTGTTCTACTGACATGTCCTGGAAGGGCTGTAGTCTACTTCTGGCTATGTGACAGCCAAAATGGTGTTGGCTGTAATTATTGAACATTTTCTACATGCACACAATTCCTGTTTGCACCTTGATTAGGCAGAGGATCAGTTTTAGAGCCACCAGCCAAATGCACTGATATTTAGGTATTTCAACTGAACGTGATGGTGAAGAGATCATCTCGTAGACAACATTTTAGTATCTGATCTAATTTGTTCTGATATTCATTCTCTTTTTTCTTCATGTCTCCCATCTTACCATCTTCTGACTGTCTGTCCTTTTCACCTTAATTCTCCTTCACTCCTTCTCATTGCCACATGTTACTGGTCAACACCACCTACAGTACACATCTGTTTTGTAATTTCAAAAGAGCTGTTTATTAGTTGAGTCAATTCTTCCAAAGTTCCCACACTATCCCCTCATAATAAAGCCAGTGAAGGGTGTCAGGCATGACAGACTATATTCTTCACTCTTTTCCAGCCTATTAAAGCACCTGCTTTGTGATGATGACATTCGCTTCTCTTGAAATGAAAAATAACTTACATTTTGGCCAAAACATGTGTGTGAGACACAGGGAAGAAAGGGAAGTTCCAGTGGATATTCTGTTCATGTCTTTATCCAGTTTTGCACGAAACCTCACCAACTGTCAGGAATGGTTAGCTTCTGTGTTTGTTTAATGCAGCAGGCCAAAGACTTGTAAACCTATTCACATGGATCATCACTCTGGGACCCAAGCTCATAACAAAGCAATAGCTCTTTGGCTATATCAGGATCCACCTAGAACTTTTTCTTTTAGATGTCCAGTACACTGGTGTATGCAAAATGCACTGCCAGTTTATTTGTTGGGACATGTTGTCTCACTTCCAAACTCTGATGATCAAAACATATTTTTTCCATAAGGTTACGCAAGGATACAAGCTCAAGACTAATTGAGAAGTAGGAAATGTTATCATAAGCTGAGATGCACTTCCCGATTGCTGTGTGTAAGGAGGCTTTGTTGGTTATTGTACACACTACACACACACACACACACACACACATACGAATATGTATACATGACAATATCAGATAGAATGAAAGTGGGAGCACAACCAACCTATAATTGTGTGGTCAGGGTGTGGTTCTGTGGGATCTTGGCAAAGTTTAGTTGGTTTGGTCGCTGTCTATATCCCTGACTCTCAGGGCCAAGACAGAGGATCAAAGATGCTATGGACATCACTGGGAGTGGTTCACCCGTTGACAGGCAGGACATATATGAACACTCATTAGGGAAATGTCCCTCCCTTGTATGTGCTGCTCTGGACAGTGTCATGCAGGGTAAAGTCCTGGCCAGAAAACATATCAGAGAAATACACTCTTGAAAAAACAGTGGTCTCAAATGAAGGGGTAATTATTTGTTGATAATGATATGGTTTCAAATTGTTGGATTTTATTTTTAAAGCTGGACAGGATGCTGAAACATGTGTGCGCAAATTATTGATTGAGATTTTATATGTCCACGGTGTTTAAAGCAGGTTATTTCCAAATATTGCTCAAAACTGTGCAGTAACAAATCGAGACATATTATGTCATTCGATTCCAGTCCATAGAGACTTGAATAATATTCACACAAAAAAAGAAAACAAATAAACATATTCAACATTTTTAATAAAACCTGAAAGACTTGCAATGTCTAAAATTAGTTTGAAAAAAAAAATGCAGAATGCAGCCGCGCACCAAATTAAGTAAATGCTCAAATGTCTTAAACTGTGGCATGTAAAATGAAACCAAAAACTTCTCAAATGAATGGATCATTTAATACTGGGGCTCTCTACCAGGACTTTACTTCAGAGATAAAAGGAAGTTAAAGGTACAGTTAAGTATGCCTGTCTTAAAACACATTGCAAATTAATGAGACTTCGATAGCTGTTGCTGAGGCATCACTTCCACTCTGCTTCTGTTCCCGCGAACACTCCTTGCACGTTCAGCTGCTCCCAACAATTTTCCCAAGGCATCGCCACAGCAGACAAGTCTGTGTTTGATTATTTGTCACAGGTTTCATGCTATATGCCCTTCTTGATACAGCCCTCCCATAGGGCGAGGGGCTTGTGTTCGCACCTGGAATTAAAACAAGGACCTTTTGATTATTAGGTCAATATGTAAACGACTATACTAAACTACAGAGACACTCCCATGAACCCTCTTAGCAATCATCTGAAATATCAGCCATATTCTTGCAAATGAAGGGGACACTGTTGACAAGTTGTGTCTTGATTTATGAACAGAGAGGGGTTTAGCTGGGACACTGACCTCATCTTGGTCTGTGTTGCATGTGCATGTCTAGAAAACTTCAGTTGTTGTATGTCCAATTGTGACTTTGCCACAACATTTTAAAACTTCTATGCTGTAGCCAAACCAAGCTATAAAAAAAAACAAGACCTCTCCTTTTTACTGGTTACTAGAAGGCCAGGCCCGAGACAGACACAATAGGGCCTTGTTGCATCTTTGTTGCTGGAAATAGGTGCCTCTCATACAGTGACTCTTGCTTTCTGTGATGATAAGTGGTACTTTGTGTGAAATGTAATCTTGTATGAAAGGAACTTCAAAAGTAATATATTAAATAGAAAAAGAACTGTAAAAAGACATTTCAACAAAAATGTTGTGATATTGCTACTGATACATTGCCCTTTTTTTTATCTGTTTTTGTGTGCTTAAAATGTGATGTAAAATATAGAGGCAGTCACGGTGTATGATGCTGTTGTTGTTGTTGTTGTTGCCAAGAGCAGAACAACTACCCATCAGCTGCTGTCTGGCTTGCACAAACAGGAGAGGCAGGAGAGGAACAGAAATGGTATTCTGTTACTCTGAAACTCTTTTCCACACAAATTTTCTCACCCTCTCATTAAGACAAATGTCAGTATCTGCACTGCAACCCAACCCCAAAATTAGAGCAGTCAGTATTCTAAGACCACAACATTCTATTAGCACTTATGCATCTGTAGTCATATTCATCCGTCAAGCTCCATCTCCTGTTTTCTCAGTTTTTGTTATTGTCTTTGAAATGTCTCTTACTCATGAAGTAATTGCTCCCTCGCTCTGAATTTTTATTGGGGTGTATCAACTATGCTTAAATAAATTATCAAGGCAGAAAAAAATGTTCCCTCCAGTATTATACAGTGCACCAATATTATGTAATCCACTCTGAAATCATGGAATCCAAATTATGTTAGCATTTATCTCATGTTTTATAGGAACCAACAGCTGTTCAAAAGGGGATTTTTCCTCTGCATAACTATATCATTGCCTGAATATTTCCTTCATGCTCAGTTGGTGTATGTCTCCGTTTTGGAACAGGTAACCTAGGAAAATGCTGCATGATGACCACAAAACCGTCTCATATTCACTCACATAAACTAGTGATGGTGTTGACAGAAAATATATATATAAAATTCTTAGAACAGGAGCCCATGTCCTCCAGAGCTTTGTTAGTGCAGACATTTTAAGTAATAATTGCATTTTTGTGGTTCATTGTGCCATCATATGTAGTAATGTGCTGTATTTTTTTTAGTCATTTCCATTTTGTTTTCACTACTTAGAAAAAAAAATGCTATGATCACAGCATACCGCTGTCAGCTGTGCGGATGACTCACACCCAGGGTAAAAAAGGTCTGTACTCATATACATGAGGCACTTTGGATAAAAGTTCACCAAATGTTACGTTAGCACACCTGCCACTGTACTCCATCTGTAGTCTACAGCACTAACTGCATTGTGTAATTACTGTTTTTTTTTTTGTTTTTTGTTTTTTAACGCCTTACAAGCTTTTTTCTTTTTTTTTACTATTTTATAATGTGCAATTTAAGCTCAACATGGTAACAAAGAAAAAATCTCAGCAATGTCCCACTTGGCTACTTTTTAAAGTATTTAACCACATCTTACAGCTTTCCTTTGTAAATGAGAGCTGCATTTTGTTGGAGTTGGTTTATTTGTTATTGTGTAACAGCTGTGAAAATCTTAAAAATCTAGCATGCTTGACAATGTAAATGTAACACAGATGGAGGTACCAACATGTGTTTTTATGTTTTCATGCTATTTATACATTTCTTGCAGTGAAAAAACCTATGAGATCACAGATATTTTGACCTCTCAGTTATGGACTAAAGCATTGGGCCATCTGCACAATACACCTACAGGAGCTTTTATGATATCCCATCCTAAATCTGTAAGCATTAATATGTAGTTGGTCCCTCTTTGCAGCTATAACAACTTCCTATCTTACGAGAAGATTTTGGAATGTACCTGTGGGAATTTTTGCCAATTCATCCATTTATCACTGATGTTGGGCGAGAGGGCCTGGCTCATAATCTCCATCCTAGTTCATCCCACAGGTGTTTAGTCGGGTTGAGGTCAGGGCTCTCTGCAGAACAACAAATTCTTCCACACCAAACGTATCTAGCCATGCCTTTATGGACCTTGCTTTGTACATTGGGCGCAGTCATGCTGGAAGAGAAAAGGGCCTTCCAAAAACTCTTCCTATGAAGTTGTAAGCATAGAATTGTCCAAAATGTCTTAGTAATCTGAAGCATTAAGATTTCTCTTTACTGGAACTACAGGGCCAAGGCCAACCCCAGAAAAACAATGCCATAGCATTATCCCTGCTTTGTCAAACTTTATAGTTGACAAAAATGCAGTCAGGCAGGTAACATTCTACTCACATTTGCCAAAATAAGATTTGTCTATCAGACTGTCAGATAAAGAACTGTGATACTTAATTCCACAGAATATTTTCACTGCTCCAAACTCTAATGGTTGCATGCTTTACACCACTATGTCCAAGGCTTGGCATTGTGCTTGGTGGTATAAGGTTGTTATGTAGCTGCTTGGCCATGGAAACCTACACCATGAAACTCCTGCCCCACAGTTTTAGTCCTGATGTTAATGCCAGAAGAGGTTTAGAACTACAGTTACTGAGTCAGCAAAGTGTTTGCAACTTATACAAACCATGGCACCTCGCCACACCAACTCTGTAGCTTTGCATGGTCTGCTACTTCATGGCTGGGTTGCTGTGGTTTCTAAATGCTTCCACTTTGCAATAATACCACTTACAGTTGATTGTGGAATATCTAGGAGGGAAGAAACTTGCAACTGACTTGTTTCAACAGTGGTGCAACCCGTTCTTTTTCAAGTGTTTATAAAGGTAAACTGCGTGGCTAGGTGCTTGATTTTATATACTTGTGGCAACTGGACTGAATAAAACACCTGAATTTGATTATTTTAGAGGTGTGACCTAATTCTTTTGTCTATATAGTGTATTTGGAACATTTTAAATGCTGCATTAAATTGCATTACATACCAGATTAAATTACCATTACTGTTAATTACCATTGTTATTGTTCTTTGGCTCCAGTCGATTTCGTCTAGGAAATAATTGAAAAAAATTGCATACTTAGCAACATACTAACTGAAAAGACACTTTTTTATTATAACTTTACTCTATGTAAGGTTTAAATCTGTGTGTGATTATGGTAATGTCTAAAATCACTCTCCTTCATCATTGCACTTTGACTTCTTGATCTTGTAACCCTATTGTTTTCTGCCAGACCCCACAGTCTCTTCTACTGTATCTCACACCTTTTGGTTGAGGACCCCTGCCCTAAACCACTGATCGTGTCTCGTTCTCCTGCTAGATCAACCTGTAAAAATGTCATACCTTTCCAGACATGTTCTCTGTGTCTGTGAGCTCACTGTATACTAGAGTATCAATAAACACATCACTATACAGCCAACTTTGAAACACTACTTTAAGCAGTCATTTCAACAGAAGAAAGAAACAAGGGTGCTCAAACATTAATTTGTAGATTTTATACTTAGTACAAAAAACAGAAACCAATATGAAAGGTGCTGCAGTAATGAAACTGCAGTTACTTCGGCTGGTCCCTTGTATTCTCCCCAAGGGGTTACCACAGCGGACTAATCCATATTAGTATTTGGCAGAGGTTTTACACCAGATGCCCTTCCTGATGCAGCCCTCCATGGTAAGAGGGGCTAGTGCCCCCACCTGGAATCAAACCAGGGACCTTTTGCTTGTAAGGCAAATATGTAAACCACTACACTATGGGTAAAACTTTTGGGACAATAGGAATTGAATAAGTAGAATGTGTACCATAGCAATGTCATGTCAAGTTGTAATGACTCATTTGATTTGATTTTATATTGATACAAGACTCTCTGAGTGGTCTAAACTATGTTTGCCAATTATTCCCTGTATTCCCTTTCCATAGAAATCAGATAACACAAATGGAAATATTGCTACATATGATAACTATATATTTACATGATCCAAATCCAGGTAGGGTATTATGTTTCTGTACCACACTTACAGTGGAAAATCTAATTATACTTCTAGTGGTAAATGGATCATAACGGCATCATGAAACTAAACATTTCTCAAGAGAAAGTTAAATACATCCAGGAAACAGTTTCTGTCTGTCACTCTCTCACATACAACATTATAAGTGAAGCCTTTGAGGTCAGTGGTGAGATTTCTGTCCCACCTCTCACACAACCAAATGCAAAGACTTTTGTAAGAGCCCTACTGCTGTGTCCTCACCTCGGTCACTTCGGGCTCAGTTACAAGCAGTTTAATGGCTTGGATGCTTTATTATGGGATGTTTTTCTTCTTTCTCTTTGACCTGCCCAACCCCATCCAAATGAAAGTGCTCGCACCAATGCACCGGTACCACCAAGCAGCCAAGGATAGCTGTCATTCAGTCAAAGCTGTGCTCAGGTCACAGCACTTCCAATCTATCAACAGGGATTTGTGAGACTGCAACTGCATGACAAACACTCTCTACACTGTCTGTGTGCTTTTCTGTCTCTCGGCTGTATCTTTTAAAAGCCATTTATAAATATGTTCAGATTCACATTCTGTTTCCCTCTCTAATTTGCACAAAATACTCTACCCTACTCAGTGGTCTTAGATGTGGATGTCAATCTGTCATATTTCTTTCCACTTTATTTGCTTTGCTCTCACCTTCTCTCACACACACTCCCCCGCTCCTATCAGCATTTACTCACTAATGGACCTAAAGTTTACACTGGGTTGAGGAAGCAGTGATAATAAAGGCTGTAAAGTAATCTCACAACAGGTTACACTCATCCCTTAGGATTATCTCCTTCATTATCTAAAGCTGGAGTGGCTGGGATGCATGGGAACCATGTGTTGGCAAGGCACTTAAGTAATATCAGACAGCTTTTCTGAGTTTTGAGCAAGACTCCACTTTTGTGACTATAAATTACCTGATTTCAGATACAAATATAAACCCTAAAATTTAGAGCTGCAATGTCACGGCAGAATATTTGAAATATGATAAGAACAGATAAGTTGTAGATTTTTTTTCCTGTTGGTTACAGTGTAACCTGATCTGCATTCCCTTGCATTTTCATTACATTACATACCACCACAGTGCATATAGAGCTCAGATTTCCTGTTAGATATCCATAACGTGCACATAAGATAGTTCCAGGGTTTAGGTGCCTCATGGTCTTATTAATGATTGTACCACATTAAAGTTCTGTTTCATGGCTTATTCAAGCTGAACTGGTTTCAGTTACCCTTTTGTTTAGTACTGAGCATTTTTAAACTACACTGAAACATGCTGTCCTGGTAAATGTGCATATGTTTCTTTTATTCAACAGTTAGCAACTGTTATGGACAAGTTTTTTTTTTCAACATGCATCAGGTTTTTTACAGTTTGTGGTCCCTCCATGTGCATAAACTGTGAGCTGAAACAAAACATATGCTAAACCGGCCAAAATGTACATGCAAGAGCAGACTAGTTGGCTGTGTTCATCAGTCCATCTCTGCATGTCATACTATTCTAAGGCCATGTAGTTATTTAATTTTGCTGTGTCTGCACCCAGTGATTTGGACTGAACAAGCATGACATCATGGAAAAAGGTTTCTGATGCCCATTCACATTTAGAGCATGATATCACTTTGTCTCACACTGTGGGTGCACACTGATACGAGCAAAAGAAAAAAGAAAAACGACCCGCTTGCTGATATATACACGTGAAAGTTCAAGCAGACACGCACAGTGGCAGGCATAAACACTGCTCAGAAGTTATTTAATGCCTTGGTGTGTATTTAGACAGCCTCATTTATACCTCAAAAGTTATCTGACACGCTGTCCACAGGATACCTGACCTCTTGTGCTTCTGTCCAGAGAGTGTGATGCTTACTCATCCTTAAACCACAGTTACTCATACCAGTCAAGGCAAAGATCACAAGGTGTTCTATAACTTGATACAGCATTAATCAGCATGTTATGTCAATGGCCATTCCTGTGAAGTGATTTTGTTGATATTAATGTGTTACAGCTGGATACCCTAGAGTATAAAATAAAGTTCTAATGTGTCATCTTTATCCTCTACCGCATTCAAATCTTTTGCCAAAGGTAGGTCAGATGGCTATATTTTACTTTTCTGTGCAGGAAGTGATATCTAAGATGGAACTGAAAGGGTTAGGAGAGCCAAAACAATATGTCATTAAGAGTGATGTTATGTCATATTCTAGCAAGCTGGTAACTGTTCTCACATATTGAATCAATGACATCAGCTAACCACTGCAAATTAGTATACTACGATAGCAATCCTGTCCAGCTTAGGAGTTGAAATATTTATGGAAATATACTCATAAAATATGCAAAGTATCTGAATATTGTCGCCGTTGAAACCAAAAATATGTGTAATGAACCCAAATATATCTCAGTTCTTGAAGGACAGATTTTGCTGAGACTTCAGTTGGCATTCTGCTTGCATTTATTTATGTATTTAAGAATGCCATGAAAGTTCAGCTCATATTTCTTTGCCAAAGGTTAATAAATATCATGTCAGTGTGTTAAATGTGTTGCATGTATATGCTGATGACTTGGTTAGCTCTTTAAAATAAACAACAGAATTGAAACTTTCATCTCTACAATCTCCTTATTCACCCTCCAAACCATCCTTTGTTAATACAGCAGTGTGTACATTCGTTTTGACAGGCTGTGGAATATAGAAGACCAGATGGATTTTTTACTTCTGCATTTATTTACATTTGATAGTGCATATATAATGCTCTGTACAGCTTTCATCTTTGACCTCATACGACATTCCAAGCAAGTGATGCACCAAATTGCAGCAAATAAAGTTTAGAGTGTAATATACACAGCTCAATGTGCTGACGGCAATGTTTTGGGTTGTTTGGGGTAAATCTAGAAAGGCTGGGTGGGTACAATGAGATGAAGTTGAGGAAAGGATAACAGGGTGTCTGTTGAGGGATTGAGCTGCCTACACCTTTAGTTTGGGGTCATTTGAAAGAGATGCAGAAAAGCTTTAAGAAAGTGTGAAGGCTTGGGGATTAGGCGACTTAAGACATTTTACCAAGGCGTAGTGTTGGGGGGGGGGGCACTAAATAGTATAAACTGTACTGTGTTGAACTGCTTAATATATATCTCGAGCCAGCCATTTTTTGCAGTTGCCAACTTAATTGTTTGACTTGTTCTGTACAAAAGAAATATGTGGTGATGTTTAGCGAGAGTAGTTATTGGGGCTTAATTTGGGCAAACAGAGGTTTGAAATCTGCAAAGGGGTTTTAGTGGTGCTCTGGATGTTCTAATTTGCTCTGAAACCCGTTATCCATGAACACCCTCTAGCTGTAGCCTGCAGCTCCCCAGTGTTCCACTGTCAGCAATATATCAAGAGTAGCTTTTAAAATAATGAAAAAAGTTTATTAATAAGCTGCATTAAGCATATTAATCTTGACATTAAACTCTTATACTTACAAGTGCCTTTTTTTCTGAAACATCTGCGCATGCCACTGGAGAAAAGAAGTGGATTAGATGCAATACTCTTCCACAATTCCAATTATTGTACAGTTGTTGTGTTACCATTCATAAATTCCCACAGACTTTTCTGATTGAGAAACTGTGCATGCTGACTCACAGGGTTTGTGTTTTGTTGTGCTGGCCCAGCTGGTCTGTAGGAGAGTGGGGGGTGTGCAGCCGAAACTGTGGAGGAGGGGAACAGACACGGGAGGTCCAGTGTGTCCAGAAAACCAGTCAGACTGACGTGGACACCCTGGCTGACTCTCGCTGTGCCCAGTCCACCCCAGTTAGGCGACAAGCCTGCAACACACACACCTGTCCACCAGTTTGGACCATTGGGCCTTGGTCACAGGTAAGTGTGTAAAGGTGCCTCTGAGGTTTAAGAAAATTTAATGTTGTTTGTTTACACTGATCTAGGAAAGTACTGGCATACTGCTGCTGAAGGAAGAACAAAGCTGTGATTCACAGCTTGAAAACCCCTTTGAAGTTACACAATTGCCATTCAGCTCTAAGCACTTTACATGTTGGGTTGTGAAGTTCACCCTGACTTTAATGGCTTCACCACATTTTATGACAGTGATCTCAGTGGCTTTAAATGATGAATGTGCCCAGTGAGACCTCCGGTGTTTTATACTCTGTCCAATTCCTATACATTGTGTGGGCTGACTTGTCTCACTGTAATGTTTTAACTGACATTTTATACTAAATATCGTCAACTACATGGCATAAATGGTGTCCGGTTCATTTTCTCCTTGGTAGTCTGTGGCACATTGTAGCCCCATGTTTATTGGATGTACTGAATCACTTCAAGATTTAGGTTGTCTGATTAGATGTGTCAAGAATCAAAAAGAATATGGAGGGAACTGTTGGGCTACCTCAAAGGAGTTATTAAGGAAGTAAAACACAGTAAGGCATTGTGCGGTGAATATATTGTGTGGTAGCTACTCCGAAATGCTTCCTGGGCATAATTAGAGTGTTAAGATTTTGGTATGTGACATTTCTTTCCATGTTATAACTAAATGATGCCAAATTCTGAATTAATTTTGATAAATTCCTTCCTTTAATAGGAAAGAAAATGGAAAAGACTACAAGTGTACTAGAAAAAAATGAAACAGTTCAGTCTATATTTAGTATGTGTTTATCTTTCTTAGTGAATATTAACATTTTCTTTAGTTACATGTTATGTACCGAGGCCTTAACATGATGATAGAAAATGCTGGAATGTCTGGATTCGTTTTTGTGACATTTTTGGAAGTCGGTGTTGTCACAAATAACATAATATTGTAGCTAATCAACCATTAATTAAGAGAAAGTTTAGCTTAAATCCTTAAACAACATCAAATATCGTGTTTCTTTTCATTTGGCAGTGTTCTCGTAAATGTGGCAATGGCTTGAAGAAGAGGGCTGTGCAATGTGTGAGCTCTAATCCGGGTGCCCAGACACACAGACTGCCTGACAGCAAGTGCGCAGGCCTGCCAAAACCTGCTAGTCAGGATTCTTGCTTCATCAAGCGCTGCCAGAAACAACGCAAGGTCCAGTGGTTTGTCTCCACATGGCAAGAGGTATGAAATTAAAATGAATAAACTAGTGCTTGTGCAGTATTCAGAAGTATTTTTAACTAATGTGAATAAGCTCTCTGTCTCTGCTCCGTTCCATGTTCAGTGTTCAGTAACATGTGGTCGTGGCTATCAGGTGCGCTTCATCAAGTGTGCAGAGAAGGTGTGTATTGTGTGTGTTTGCTCAGACACAGCAAAATGCTAAATACTCATTAAGAAATAGGTAACATTTTAACATCATGATAATTCACTGTTTTAAATTCACTTTCAATCTTCATGGGTTAATATTAACATTTTGATTATTTGTGTAAAAATCACTTATAGCACTGTAAATTGTATTAAATTGTATGTAAACTGATTTCATGGAGGGTTTTTTAATGCAATGGCATCTCTAGCTTTGAATGAATTTCTGTTTTTTATAATGAAGGACACTGCAGGAAAATACAGAGAGCTCGCTGCAAAGAAGTGCCACCATATTCCCAAACCCACAGTAGAGCTCCAGAAGCCCTGCAACCTGTCTGAGTGTCCTGTCCGCACAACCCCAGCTGTCCACCAATGGAGGACACATCATTGGATCCATCCAGTCCATCCTCCACCTCGACCAGAATGGCACTTATCTCCTTGGGCTCAGGTAAATTTACAGGATTAGCTAAGTGACAAACATTCTATGTCTATGCAGAATTTCTGCTTTGTTAATAGTTACTTTGTAAGGTCATAAACACTTTGGTATTAACAAAAAGGAGGAACTGAATGTGTCACACAAGAAGATTTATGGTACCCATCATCAAAGCCTTGTTAATTTGCACTCTACAGTGCACAGTGACATGTGGAGGAGGAGTGCAGGCTAGGACAGTCCAGTGTCTCATCCAAGGGAAGCCTTCTCCTGGCTGTGCCCTCCATCTTAAGCCCTCAGTCTCCCAGGCCTGCAATACCAACTTCTGTCCACAACCTGAGAAGAAAGGTACAAGGGCTCTTATGCAGTATTGTCTGATCAAAGTTGTCTAAAGTTATTTCTCAGTGCAGAAACAAGCTTTCAATTTTTTTCTTTTTACATTTTTCCACAGAACTTGCATGTCGGGATTACTTCAGTTGGTGTTACCTGGTGCCCCAACACGGTGTCTGCAACCACAAGTTCTATGGCAAGCAGTGCTGCCAGTCCTGTTCAAATTCAAACCTATAATCATAAGACATGACTCAGTCTGCTATACAGACAGATAGGTAGTTAGATAGTCAAAAGTCTGCATTTTGATGTCACTTTTGCCATTTTAAAAAACGTGTTTTTGGTTTTAAGCATGTGGTGAGCACTGAAAAACAAAGTTCATTTCTGAGGACGCGTAAGAACTTTGGTGCCCTTTTTTCTCCCTGTGATGCCGGACATCTGGATACAAGAACTTGATGCTGACAGCACTATATTGGAATGTGATCAGGACAACATAAATAGAGCAGAGAATTATGAGGAGGAACTAACAAAATAGGAATCTTGATTAAAGCAAATAGGAAGGACATGTCTAAAAGAAACTGAAAAATAACAGATTTGTTTATATACTGTAGCAGAACAGAGCTGTGCTCAAGACACTCAACATCTGTCAATCAACCGAAGGCCAATGATGGCAAACCAACAAAGAAAGACTCTTTATTGCCCTGCAACAACATGATACGCCCTAGTCTGCAGGTCTCGATTAATTGAAAATCTGGGGTTTCATAATTAAAAGGGATGTTTCTAAGTGTCAAACTTTACCCTAAACTCATTATTTTTTAAAATGACAGGCTAATCAAAATGGATTTCTTCAAAAGCTGGACAGTAGCAGAATGTTCTGTTGTCATGTGAAAGTAAAACAGGAAAGAAAACAAATCAACCGTATCGTCTATGAGTGAAATTTTCTGTGATGAGATAAGCCTGTATGAACTAACTCTCATACACAGTGGTGCTACATCTTTGTCGCATTGATTTCATCTAATCAGTGTGAAATGTTCAAGTTTCAGGAAATAGCAAATGCATTATGTGACCCATGTACAGTATTATTTGTTCTATTTATTGGCTTTACAATGCAGTGTTTTTGAAAGACTGTATTAATAAGCAGTATAAATGTGTCTTTGTATTACTCTACTCAAACCCCATTACCTTAATGTTTCATTTAATATGTTTCACAACATGTTGACAATTTGCACCTTTTTACACAAAACATTTATTTTATTTGAAAAAGTCACCCATCAAGTGAAATCAGTAGCAAGCCATAGGAGCATGCTGTTTGGAAAGTCACTGATTTGTGTACTTACTAGCCGCTTTATTAGGCACACCTTGCTAGTACCGGCTTGGACCCCTTTATGCCTTTAGAAGTGCCTTCATTCTTTGTGGCAAAGATTCAACAAGGTCCTGGAAACATTCCTTGGAGATTTTGGCCCATACTGACATGCAATTGCATGATACAAATCTCCCATTCTACCACATCCCAAAGGTGGACTATTGAATTGAGATGTGGTGATTGTGGCCATTTGAGTACAGGAAACTCAATATCACATTTAAGAAACCAGTTTGAGATGATTTGAGCTTTGTGACATGGCGTGTTATCCTACTGGAAGCAGCCGTCAAAAGGTCGGTATACTGCAGTCATAAAGGGATGGACACGATCACCAACAATGCTCAGGTAGGCTGTGGTGTTTAATTAATGTCCATTTGGTAATAAGGGGCCTGAAGTATGCTAACAAAATATCCTCTTCATCATTACACCACCTCCAGCAGCATGCAACACTGACACTAAGCAGGATGGATCAATGCTTTCATGTTGTTTACACCATATTTTGACCCTACCATCTCAATGTTGCAGCAGAAATCGAGACTCATTTTTCTGATTATCTATTGGCATCAACTGGAATTACTCTTGTTAATTTTTGGTGAGTCTGGGCCTCAGTATCCTGTTCTTAGCTGACAGGAGTGGCAGCCGATGTGGTCTGCTGCTATAGCCCACCTGCCTCAAGGTTTAATGTGTTTGAAGCATTTTCACCCAGAGAACCACCACCCACTGGATTTCTTTTTTGGACATTTCTCTGTAAATCCCAGAGATGGCAGTGTGCAGGAAGATCAGCAGTTTCTGAAATATTCAGACCAGCCCTTCTGGCACCAAAAACCATTTCATGTTCAAAGTCACTTACATCAGGACATCTTGGCTGGTTAGATATTTCCAGTAACGAACAAATGAATGGGTGTACCTAAATAAGTGGCTGGTGAGCATATTTTATTGTTCCACGTTATTAAACATGGCAGTGGAATATGTCCCATGCACTGATATGGCACAAAAATTGATTACATATCAGTTACATTTTAAAAGCACTGATGGATGATAGGTAATGCTATTGCAATATGAACTTTTTCTTTTACAGTGTAAATCAAATAACATTATGTATGTAATGACAGAAACATGATACCTACAGTCCTGATTTCACTGCTTCAGCTTTGAGTCTAAATGATTATCTTTCAGGGGGTATAAACTTGAAACTCTAAAAGACTCTCAGAGTAAAGCAAAAAAATAAATATTCAGGTAGGAAACTTGATCTCTTAATTCATACTTTTTTTGGTTACAGTCTTTAACTGGGCACAGTGCTGTCATCATGCCCTTACAACGGATTTGGATTACATCATTGACATCCTTATCATCATTGTTACACTCCATCATAGCAGGAGCTAGTGTGTTCTTTTGCTTTTCTCTGGTTTTAATACCCACATTTAGAATTTTCAGATGTAACAGCTGTAATGTATGTTTGTAAATATAAACATATCTTAACTCCGGTATTTGCTTCTGTTTATTATGTTACTTCTCAATTTAAGCAAAATGATATACTATCTCTACCATGCTTAAAATGCATTTAAATCTCCTATAGTCCAAGGCTCCTAGATCTTGACAGAAATTTGTTTTCAGCGCAGTTTCATCTGTCAGTCAGGTCCAGATCTTTTTCAGGGGTGCTTTCCCACATTCACTTTATACTTTGGTTAAATTGTACTCTCTCATTTCCCCCCTCAGTACAGCACAAAACAAGTACAAGCATGAGGTTCAAACTGAGTGATCGGTCAGTGCTGACGTTTGGGTTCATATTTTTATTTTGAAAGAAATAAATAAAATCTCGTTTTCCTGAGAGAAACTGTTGTGGTTAAATGAAAATTGGATGCTTTCTATGCTGACCACTCAATTGATCTGCTCTGAAAAAAAATGGTTTGCCAGAGTGTCCCATCTTCTTTTTCTTTCATCTGCTCCCATTAGGGGTCGCCAGAGTGGATCGTCTGCCTTCATCTCACCCTATCCCTTGCATCCTCTACTGTCACTCCAGTCCTCTTCATATCCTCCTTTACTACATCCACGAACATTCTCAACCTCGCCTCTCTGACTTTGTCTCCAAACTGCTCAACCTGTGCTGTTCCTCTGATGTACTCATTTATAATCCTGTCCATCCTGGTCACTCAGGACACTCATCTCCACCCACCCACCCTGCATGCACTCTTCTTCACCTCCCTTGTGTTCTGTCTGTTGCTTTGGATGGTTGATCCTAAGTATTTAAACTCATCCACCTTCACTATACTCCTTGCATTTTTACCATTCCTCCTGCCTCCCTCTCATATATGCACATGTACTCTGTCTTGCTTCTCCTGACTTTTATTCCTCTTCTCTCCAGTGCATACCTCCACTTCTCCAGGCCATCTTCCACCTCCTCTCTACTCTCACTACAGATCACAATGTCATCTGCGAACATCATAGTCCACTGAGATTCCTGCCTGACCTCATCTATCAACCTGTCCACTGCCATTGCAAACAAGAAGGGGCTCAGAACTGATCCCTGATGTAATCCACCTCCACCTTGAACCCATCTGTCATTCCTACCACACACCTCACCACTGTCCTCATACATGTCCTGCACCACCCTCACATACTTCTGCCACTCCTGATTTCCTCATACAGTTCCACAGTTCCTCTCTTTGCTACGGCGAATGCCGAGAGCAGAGGTTTGGACCCAGGAGCAGACCCGACGCGGGGACCAGTTCACAACAAACTTTATTGCGAATATGTGCACAAAAACAAAACACAAGGCAGTGCCTGGATCTAGGGACGGCGCTATGGCAGACTGGAGACGGTGATGTCCCGCACCGGGGAAAAGAGACTATGAGAGGCAATAGTAGCTGCGGGGGGGGAGTAAGGGGTGCGTGGCCTGACAGGTTCCGCCAGCGGCACTG
>VUQH01047943.1:0-11805 GCA_015106775.1 Etroplus canarensis
TCTGCATGCAGCTGCTCGACCATGAAGCTCCTGGTGCACAGTTTCTGTGCTGATGTTAATGCCAGAGGAGGTTTGGAATTCTGCAGTTATTGAGTCAGCAGAGTGTTGGACACTTTTCCACACTATGCTCCTCAGCACTCGGTGACCCCGCTCTGTAACTTTACATGGTCTGACACTTGGTGGCTGAGTTGCTGTGGTTCCTAAATGCTTCCACTTTGCAATAATCCCACTTACAGCTGATGGTGGAATATCTAGGAGGGAAGAAATGGCGCCAGCTGACTTGTTACAGTGGTGGCATCCTATTACAGTACCACGCTGGAATTCACTGAGCTCTTTAGAACCACCCATTCTGTCACTAATGTTTGTAAGGGCAGACTGCATGGCTAGCTGCTGGATTTTATACACCTGGATTCAATCATTAACAATTGTGACCCAATACTTTTGTCTGTATGGTGTAACATATATTGGACTTTTCTCTCCTGACCTGAGTATTTGATCCTTCCACGATACGTTTGTTAAAGTGATAAACTTACTGCAGTCTGGTGTCTCATAGCCACAAGAGCGGGTGATCAAAACAAAGCCACATCACACCACAAAGCAAATGCACACTGACACTGTGGCATGTTCATCACTTTAGTAAATTATCTTGAGGGCACACAAACAGTAATGTCCACTCTACGACAACATACCTTTGTCTGAAAGTTAATAAGTGCGTTGGGGTTACCTGAGGTCAGTGATGATCCTGTACTGATTTCATCACTGCTGGAGTTGAGGAAGTCATCCAAAGCCTCCTGGTCTGATATGTTAGCTACTGTCATCTGATCCAGAGCGCATACATCACCACCTGCTGGCTCTGCAAAGGTAGGCACACATACCCAGTTAGCTTTACTTTATTTAACCAGAAATCCATCTCTTGGGATTATGACTCTCTCCTGTGAGAGTGTCCTGGGCTTACAGGCAGCACTACCGTCACACGTTTTTTAAACCGGCAGGAGAAACCGGACCCTATCCGACTCTGAACCCAGGACCCTCCTGCGGTGAGTCACAGTGCTGCCACATGAAATTAACTCTTCCACACTTAAATGACAGTCCTGCTAAACTGCTGTCCTCAGCAGCCAGTGGGAGTGGCCTCCTTTCCTGGATCTACTCTCTACAAAGAACACACCCATTCATTCAACTGCACAAAGTCACCAAGAGGGGGCACTTTCTTCACAACACACACCGACATAGTTTAGAAAGAAAGAAGTGTGTTTTGACAGTATTTCACGCCAAAAATATTTTCACTGCCAGCAAACACCGACTCCTTTGTTCTGATCTAGTTGATCAAAGAACACAAACATAAACTTTCTCTTGGTAAAAACTAGGAGAGGAGACCTCACTGTACATGCTGCACTGCGCATCATAAGCACAATCCAGACACTGCTATACTTATTTTACTTCTGTACTCTGAAATGGCCCAAGTTTAAGGAAACTTTACCATACTGACAGACACAAAATAAAGATAAGTTTTATTTTATTTAATGAGTTACCGTGCAAGTCATTTTCTCAGCAGTGTTTTATTAGAAGTGCCTTCTGTTTTCATTATTAAAGTCTTCTATACTTCAGTTACATTGCAACAGTACTTTTAGATATTTTCCCACCTGTTTTCAAAGACATCACAGTGAATTTTCATACAAAAAAAAGTTACGACTATGTTTTATTTTTAATAGCTAGCGACTTACCTCGATGCTGTAGGTGTCCAGTGGACAGATAGTGTTCCATGTCTTGGTTAAAGGCCTCTTCATAGACTTTCTGTCGTTCTCTCAGTTTTTGCTGCATGGCATGCTCCAGCTCTGCCACCTTCTGAGCATGCTCAGAATTCAGTTCCGCTACAGACAAGAAGACACGTAATTTAAGCATCAGTATCGGCACACGGGCAGTCTGTCTGCAGGTTAGTTTAGACCGACGGACTACATGAACTGTTCTGATGGTAAAGAAAGTGGATGGACGGACATGGTAAACGGACAGATACTTAGAAACCGCTTTTCTTCTTCAACTATCTCCTGAGCCACACCCACCCCATATATGGACGTAAATGGCAACTCACCTTCCAGCAACTCTAACTCCTTCCTGTTTAAAGAAATGAACAACAGAATCATCAGGAGCCAGTATTATGTCATTTCAGTTCTCTGACAGCTTATATTGTGTTGTGAAGCTCATGAAAGAAAACAGTAAACCAACGTTTAAGCCTCATGTTTCTTCTTTTTTTATTTAATTAGTGCAAGTGGTGGTTAGAGTCGGGGGCAGCACACAGCGGCACAGTGTGCCATTCCCTGTGACAGATAAGGCGGGCACACTAAAGGACAGGGAGACCCGGCGCAGTCTCAACAAATGGCACTAAATCCAACATCTCACTCATCAAGGAAAAACGTTCATACCTCTTCTTTTTCTTATAGGCTTCTAGTTGGTTGATATGCTGCTGTTTGACGTTCTGCTGTTCACACTGAAAACACAGAGTTTCCAGGTACACCAGTTTGCTCTCCATCTCCTCAAAGTCACCTTCCAAATGAGCTGGAAACAAACACAAATAAAAGCCGGGAATTTCAGGTTTACATAATCACCCAACCGAACGCTGCCCATACATACATATTCAAAGAAAGGCCATGTTATTATTGACACCCAAATCATTTCTGTTACTATTCATGTGAACTGTACAAAGCTTTCCAGGAGATACCTGAAGTATTCCTTCCACTGGTTAATCAAGTCAGCTGCACCCCATCCCCACAGTATACAGTGGTAGTAGAGTACCGCTGACCCCCTCCTGAGTCACCTGACAGTTTGTCTTGCTCCACAGCCTCACTGAGCTCCTCCCCCACACACAAGTTTACACTTCAGTTACTGCATTCTCCTGCTGTCTCCAGAGCTCCACAGGATAACCAGATCCGATAGGACTACTCCTTTGCCTTGGTGGTTCCCTTCACCTCCAGCGTCCACCATCTGGCTCAGGGGTTACCACCATGACCTATGGTGTCTTGGTGCCAAATGCACTGATGGATGCCCTTATGCTCAAACGTGTGTTTCAGTATTGATGAACAGTGACTGGCACAGAAGTCTGATAACAGAAAACTGCTCAAGTTCAGATTGGGCAGGCTGATTTCTCCCAGTCACACCCGTCCTCATTGTCATCACTCACGTGAGCAATGGAGTCCACAGCCGGAGCACCTTCCAGCACTCCACTTGAGGACTCCAAGAAGGCCAGGCATGCACACAACCTGTCAGGGCCTGTTCTTCAACCCAGAGGTGCTGGAAAACAACCCTCTCATCCACCAGAGCGAATTCCAACATACAGGCACCAAGGAAGAAACAAGTATACCTACCCCTGCCCTGACTGCAACTTCTGAGTGAAACAGAGTCCAGGCCCTCTCCAGCAGACTCGTTCCAGAAAGTGAGTTGTGCACTGAGACACGTCCAACTACATCTAGTCAGTGTTTAACTTATGTGCTGGTTGGGCTCCTTCCCCACCAGAGAGGTGACATTCCATGTAACTATGGAGTCAGGGATCAGACCTGATCAGGCCTCATCTACGAAGCGCTGAACCCTCATGGTACCTCCTGCAGGTGGTGTGCCCATAGCAGGAAGGACCCATGCATTTCAGGCTGGCATGGTCAAGTCCAGTGGGCTAAGATTTGCTCACCAGACACCTGACCTTGAACAACGTCCCCCACTCCAGGGTGGGGCCATCGTAGCCCTATCCAGGAGAGGGTAACTGTGGCCCTTGTTGCAATATTCTTTGTTGAGTTTTTCTGAATTGCGATTAGTCCTGCCCCTCACCCAGGACCAATTCGTACTGGGAAACCCAACCAGGAGATCACATGGGGACACAAACCCACTCCACCATGATGAGGTGGCTATACTTTTTAGCACCTACCAGACCATAATACAAAAGTGTTGCCCAATGCGGAAACTTTAGGTTAGGTGTTCCATACTTAAAATGTCAAATCTATATACTGAGGTTCGTGGCCTGATGTTAAAGGCATCATCTTGATACTGGCGTTACCTGGCTTTATTAGACAGAAATTAACAAGCGCAGATACCTATGTTAGCAGTGATGGCATCAAGTTCACGGATAAAGGCTGGTAAGCTTTGTAGCTGTTCCTGTAGTTGGGTCAGTGCTGTCCTTTTTCTCTCCCAGTGTGCTGAGAGCATCACTATGTCACCGTCCAATGCCTAAAATACACAGAGGTGTGAAAGTAAGTGCAGAAGGGAGGGTAGCTGCTGAAAATGCTGACTTGCCGCTCACATAATTGAGATCACAGCTATTAAAACATATTTAAAAAACAAGAGTACAGTCTAAAACATAACACCACCAGTCGCTACCTCAAAATATTCTAAAAAAATGCAGGTCATCTACAGGTTTGATTTACAGTACCTCCTGTGTGTGAAAGGTTATGAAAAATTATGACACTATGAAGGAGAATTGTTAGATTTTGATTTTGCACATTTTGGGGAGCCACACCTGTGGTTTTAGGAGAAGCAGAATATAAACAGAGGCAGTTCAGAGTGGTTGGAGTGGTTTTGTTGTGGGTTGGAGAAACCGCTATGCCAGGGGTGTCAAACTCGCGGCTCGCGGGCCACTTCCGGCCCCGCCCCTACTTCCGGTCGCCGATTTGATGTCAAAAATATCATGTAATTCAGCCCTTTAAAGCGCCACATTGCGATTATATAATGAAATGTGGACGCACTGAAGGTAATCAGTGTTGAAAATGGGTGACAATGGAAAGCTGGGTATGATTTTCATATAGATTTATTTTGTGACATCAACAAATGTTTAAGCTCATGTTTATGTTGTACAGAGTGGAAAAAGGATTTACACCTTGTAATTCCATAAAAATTAGAACTCTACTTAAGTAGCTTAACAGTGCACGAAGTATTTAATCAAAATATATGAAAAGCACATAAAGTAAATATGTAGAAAGGCACTTTCAGCGTCGTATATACTTTATTATTGGATAATAACTGAGTCGCTGATGTGTTTGTATTGTTGATATTGTTGTAATGTTGCAGTGTTTGATTTCAATTATATCACAAGGAAGCTTAATCTGTAGCGATGCAATTTATCTGCTAAATAATCTGTACCTAAATCTTTTTAAATTAATAGTTTGGAGTAGAAAATACAATATTTGCATCAAAAATGTTCACAAGTATAAGCAGAAATACTTAAAAATGAAGGAACATTAAGCTGTACTTCAGTAAAGTACTTGTGTAAGTGTACCAAGTTAGATTCCTACCACTACTATTCATGCCGTAATTGAATGGTGTCGGGGACTGTAAGATTACATTACTAGATTTTATTTTTCCTGTCATTTATCAGTGGTCAAAACTGTTGCCAATGGAAATTCTACAGATGGACCATGGATATCCTGCCTCCAGCTTATTGTACAAAACTAAAGTATTAAGATTCAAGTTTAAAACCAAGTTCCTTTCAAGGCACTGTTGGGCCAGCACTACTATCTGGTAACATTTCCCCCCCCCCACACACAATAAACTGTCTATTAGCTTCTTAACTAATGATATGGAGAGGTGTGTCACCCCCCAAAATCAATGTAAAGCTTAAAAGGAACCTCAAGATGTAAAATTACATCTCCAAGAAGGTTAAATGGAAAAATCTTTCATACCTCTGCAGCCTGAGCACAGTCCTTCGTCCTTTTATGGAGCACAAACCAGCTCTCCTCATACCTTCAACAAATAATTTTTAGATACATCAACACACTGAAGTTATAGATCAAAACCGTACACCGAATGTGTGTGTGTGTGTGTGTGTGTGTGTGTGTAAGCAGACCTGTTCAGGATTTCCAGCCCAGCACTGAAATGAGGAAGGTGTTCTTCAGATCTGGACGACAGACAGAATCACAGTGTTTCAGCAGCAGCAGCATGCTCATTTAGACAGCTCAGCACAAATTGCATTGCATGTACTGTTTGCCACACAGAGACAAAAATCAGGGTTTCTCCAGGAGCCCTAAGTATTTTTCAGACATGGGAGAGTAACACTACTGGCTTCAAGTGTTCTAGTCATGCTGTCATTCAGACATGGGGTCACCTTTACTTAAAAAGCTTCAGCTGGACACACCCAGAGAGTCTGCAGAGATTTTTTTGACATGTGTACAAAAGCCTTATTGCATTTGTGGTAAAGAGCCTTTCTGTGCACACTAATCTCAGCTTCCTAGGAAATGGAGCCTGATCATCCTCTTCTTGTATACGGCCTGTGTGTTGGTCTTCCAGTTCAGCTTGTTGTCCATGTGGACGCTCAGGTGCTTGTACTGCTCCACCATCAGCACCCTGTCCCCAGAACAGACATGGGCTGAAGCAGATGATTTCTCCCAGACCACTCCACAGAATCATCCATCAGTGCTGTGTACTCCTCCTTTGACATCCAACCACAGCAGAACGGTCTGAGTATTTCTGCAGGTGAGATGACCTGGAGTTGTACTGAACATCTGAGGTGTACAAGAATGGAGACACAACAGTCCCTGTGAAGCTCCTGCACTGCACATCACCAAATCAGACAGAGCACTGCCCACTCATACTGCAGCCTGTCTGTCAGGTAGTCAGTAACCCATGAGGTGGTGGACGTGTTTATGGACATTTCCTGTAGTTTCTCCCTCAGCAGCAGCAGCAGCTGGATCGTGGTAAATTCACTAGAGAATTCAAAGACGGTGACCCTCAGCATGCAGCTGTTACTGTCTAGATGGAGCTCTCTGCAGCGTGTAGGTGACCGTATCATCCCCAGGTTAGACTGACATTCCAACTACAGAGGGCTGAGATGTTTTCACCTGTTGTCTCAGGACGGCCAAGGTGGTGAGAACAGCTAGTTACTCACTGGTCATTAATTTCAGATGGTGACAACTTCTTTGGTACAGGAACCAGACAGGATGTTTTCCACCACACTGGTACCTGCGTCTGATTCTGGGTGTAAATGGGACTTAGGTTCACAGACAGCTGGCCAGTACAGGTCCTCAGAACCTTGGTGCTGACGCCATCAGAGTCTGTAGCCTTTTCCTGGTGTACAGTCACGTGAGTGCAGCTGATGTGTGTCAGTGAATGTAGTATAAAAACAGCTGATGTGTCTGGGAGGTCCAGGCTCTGCTTCGTCAGGATTCCTGCTACAACTGAACAACACTCCAAGACACTCAGAGAAAAGATCAGTGAAAAGTAGAAGTCAGGAGATGCTACAAAAAGGTTTCACACTCAGTTCAGTCAAATCGATCATTGAGAAATGGAAGGAGTAGCACACGTGTCTAAATCTGCCTACAGCTGGACGTCCTCACAAACTGAGTGACCGGGCAAGAAGAAGACTGGTGAGGGAGGACACCAAGACACCTACGACCACCCTGAAGGAGTTAAAAGCTTCACCCAAAGGCACGTGGGAGACTCCAAGGTCAACTGGAAGAACATTCTTTGGTCTGATGAGACAAAAACTGAGCTTTGACCATCAGACTAGATCCAAACACTGCACGTTACGTTTTTATAGCCAGTTTCTCCCTCTGTCTCCTAACCTGGCCTGTAGTCACAGTCAAACAGGGGGTGTTTGTCTGCAGATGAGGGTGGGTGGAGGAGGCAGCAGAGGACTGCGAACGAAAGCTGTTGGAGAAACTGTTTAGCTCATTTTCTTTCTCCAGGCTTCCAACTGGTTGTCCATCTGTCGCCTTAAACTCAGCGGTTTTCCACACATCCCGTGTGTTATTCTGCTTCCGCGTGGAGAACCATTCCTGAAGACAACTTAAAACAAATGACAGAAAGCTTGGCTCAGAGAGTTCAGGCTGAGTGGAAGAATAAAGGAGCTCATACCAAAAAGCTGCTTAGACCTGTACAATCTCTATTTTTGCCTTATGTGCTGAATTTACATTCATGTTTGCACGTTCCAATAAATAGCTGCACCTATTTTCCAATTTCCTGCAACACAGAAAGAAATGAGCGGTGGCTTGAGACACTTGCACATTACTGTATATGAAGGAAAATAAACTGAAACAGATATAATAGAAGCAACAATGCGCCAGTGTTTGTGAATGATGGTAGATATGCATCTATTTTTCGGCACATGTAATCCTACTGTCCACACTAGTTCAGGTTTGGCTGTTTGTTCTTCACTTGCATCTCAGCAGAACTCATACAGAGACAGCTACCCAAAGAAACCTGAGCAACTGTTTAACTTCAGATATTTTCTCTGACTAATGGAACACTAATCAGATATTAATGGACCATTTCATGATCCATTAGTCAAAATGAATGGATGGTAGAATAATGAGGGAACAGGTATTATCTGGCTGTGAAACTGCTTATTGATTATCTAACTATTTCTGAGCCTCTGAAAATGGGAAATTAAAAAAATGCATAAAAACGACTGTAATTCCTGAACACTTTTGCCCTTGAATTAAAGCTGGAAGGCTGCACTCCATCTGGACCGATTTAAAATCCACTGTGGTGCTCAAGACTAAAAGCAGAAAACATAATAATAATAATAAAGAGACATCTGAAAGATGATAACCTGACAGTAAACGACATGAGACGTCATGGAATCACATCAGAGCAGTTCTACAGAAGCATGAAGCAAAGGAGTGAGTAAAAAAGGTTATGGATGTGATAGGTGGCAGCATTCTCTCAGATGGAAATAACTACAAGAAAAAGTGTTCAAATGAGTCACAAATTACAGCTACTGTACCTTTATTATAGCTAGGTGACCCACCCGAGTGCATTTGAAGCACTGCAAAGATTTGCATCCAATACCTGCATGCTTACTCAACACTGAAGGCATCCAGAGAAATTTAGCACAGAATCTCACCTAAGGACGATTAGCTCAAACCACTGACCTGCTGTACTGACCCGAGCCACGACAGAAAGCTTTACAAGCTGTCGCTTGTAACTATGAGAGCTGAGGCTAGAGAGTCACAGATGCCCGTCACTGCGGCAGGCTGGGTAGCCGACTGCTGGACACCAAGACAGACTGAAGGTGTCAGATTCACAGTTAAAATGTTGTTTGACTGAACCTTTACTGTGTTTTTAAAATGGTTGGTAACTTTTAAGGGTCAGAGCCATGAACAACAGCTCAGTGAATTTACTACAATACCCCCTGTTTCTATTAGAAACAATCCAGGCCTGACTTTGAGAGTAACCACATCAGCTCACCTGGGTCTCCTCTTTATTTTGGTGCTCCTCGATTTGTCTCCAAGCGTCTTGAAGCTGGAGGACGACAAGAAAAACAGTAAAGTTAGAGAGATCATTAAACTAAAAAACACTAACTGAGAAAATCTGAATGCAGAACAAGTGCAAAAAAACACTAAACGGAGCCATTTCACATGGTGCTTTAAGACTCACGTTGTTCATAACAGCCAGGCAGCAGAACACACACACGCATGAACTGCTAAGAAAAATTAAGGGAGCAATTAACCCATTAGATTTTGATGAATGAAATGCTTAAGCTGAAAATCTTTAGAGACATCTTCTGTCAGCTGCTCCCATTAGGGATGGACACAGCGGATCATCTGCCTCCATCTCACCCTATCCCTGCACACCAACGTTCTGCACCTCCTTCTCTGTGGTCTTCCTCTTTACCTCCTGCCTGGCAGCTCCATCTTCAACACAGCTTGTCCAAAATATCCACTCTCTCTCCTCTGCACATGCCTATGGAAATCTTTACTGACATATTGAGTATTTAGTCAAAAAAAAAAAGTTGAAACAAAAATCATCGACCCTTTGAGGGTCTATTCAGAATCACACCAAAAATTAAAGTTAAATTAAAATCACAGGTTGACCCAACTTTCCTCATAATGTGGCTCAGTAGTCTGTATGGTCCCCATAGGCAAAAGCTCTTGATTAGACAGCGGAAGGTAACCTGGGAGATTACCTCCCAGACAACGGATGCAAGGAGTTCATTCCTGTTCCTAACAGCAGCCGAGGTACTGCTGGCTCGCACATGGAGTTCTGTGCAACTCCCCCCACCCCAAGCGTATGGCTCCCACTGCCAAACCGGTCATGTGTCATGGTGTTCCTCGGTGTGTCCAGGTGCCTTTACACCTGTCACATGTGCTCAGTGTGAACCGGCTCTCATTTGTGAATAGTGGAGTCCTGCACGTTCTGCCGGAGAGGCAGATGGCTGACCCTCCCTGAGCCTGGCTCTGTTGGAGGTCTCTTCCTGTTAAAAGGGAGTTCTTCCTTCCCACAGTCACCAAGTGCCGCTCATAGTGGATGGTCTGACTGTTGGGGTTTCTCTCTAACACTGCAGGGTCTTTAACGTTACAGCGTGAAGCTGCTTTGAGGTGACTTTTGTTGTGAATCAGTGCTGTATAAATTTTAACACATGAACAGACGGACTGACAGCACGGACCGCGCGCCACAGTCGGTGTGGGGGAGGGGCTGTCACATGACGATCAGCTGAGAGCAATAACACGAACAGCTGGGGTGGATAACACGAACAGCTGGGGTGGATAACACGAACAGCTGGGGTGGATAACACGAACAGCTGGGGTGGATAACACTGCCAAACGTACCGGGAAGGTGTCCATCACGGCGGGACGCAGTCAGCGGGCGGCCCGCAGTGAGGTTCCGCACACAGCCGGACTTTTCTGATCGGCTCAGAGTTCAACATCCACCTCAGGCTTTAATATAAAGAGCCACGGAGAACACATACCCTGTAGTGAAATCCTGCTGGGCGATATGAAGTCTTTCTCTGAAGTTTTCGAACATGACTGCTCCCAGCGGCACTTTATGCTGTGTTCCTGCAGGCAGAGTAACTGAACTGTCACACAGCTAGCTGCTGCTGCTGCTGCTTCTGCTTCTTGTGGGCTAATCGGCTCTTGGCCAACAGCTTTGGAGAGCGTTACCGCCACCCAGCGGTCTGTGTGGACATCCTCCTTTGTATTCACTACAGAGACACCGCGCTGAGTCTTTGGGGTCTGCAGTAACATCAGTGAAATCCTGCACCTCTGCTGCCTTAAATCTAACTGTGTGTGACCTGCTGTCAGATCTTCCACCCATCACAGGTACTAACCACACACAGTCTGAGAAACATCCAGCAAACAAGTCAGCTCCTGCAGCGGGAACAATATTTACACAGACAGATGGACAACATAATGTCTCTGCAGGGGAGACACAACAAAGCAGAAACATTTGTTAATTTAATTCGATTCAGTTTTATTTATAAAGTTTCAATTCCCGACAAAAGTCACCTCAAGGTGCTTCACACTGTAACACAAAGAGCCTACAGTATCAGAGAGAAAACCCCAACAATCAGACCATCCCCTGTGAGCAGCGCTTGGTGACGGTGGGAAGGAAGAACTCCCTTTTAACAGGAAGAGGCCCCTGGCAGAGCCAGGCCCAGAGAGGGGCCAGCAAAGAGTTTCAAAAATGTTAGGACATATGTATCAGTGGTGCATCCCTTCACTCTTCATTCCTTCACCGTCCTCTCACTCTTCCTCTTCACCCTGAACACCTCTGACTTTCAGTACAACTGTGAATCCTGTCACCTGCAGAAGTCTTCTGATAGCTCTGCAGTGGGGGGGCTGTGTCAGTGGGGGTGGACATCTTTGTGGAGTGGTGTTGCAACAGTCACCTGACATTAAATGTGACCAAGACCAAGGAGATGGTTTGACACTTTAGGAGGTCTAAGACCAAAGCGAACACCATCTCCATCCTTGGAGAGGAGGTGGAGTTGGTAAAGAGCTACAAATATCTCTACATTAGACTGAATTGTAATGCAGAGGTTGTGTACAGGAAAGGTCAGGGCAGACTCAGGTGCGTTAATGTATGCAGCAACATGTTGCAGATCTTCTATCG
>VUQH01047946.1:0-10231 GCA_015106775.1 Etroplus canarensis
TAAACTTGATTGGTAATTAAAGAGTAAGCTGATTCTGAACTGCACTGGAAGAGCTGATGTGCCTCTTCATTCATCATTTTTAATTTGTGATGATGAATACTGTCCATCTGCAGCCATGTGAAGGTAATGATCAGTGATTTTGGGAGACAATATGAACTTCCTCAGTTTTTTTGTGCTCCCTTTATACTTGATATACACTTAGCGGCCACTTCATTAGATGCACATTTTGCCTTCAGAACTGCCTTGATTCTTTGTGGCATAGATTCAACAAGCTGCTAGAAAATTTCCTCAGTGATTTTGGTCCATATTGACATGATAGCATCATGCAGCTGCTGCAGAATTGTCAGCTGCACCTCCATGATGCAAATCTACCATTCAACCACGTCCCAAAGGTGCTCAATTGGATTGAGCTCTGATGCCTCTTTTTTCAAGAAACCAGTTTGAGATGATTTGAGCTTTGTGATATCGTGCGTAATCCTGCTGGAAGCAGCCATCAGTAGTTGGGGACACTGTGGTCATAAACGGGTGACCATGTTCAGCAACAATACTCAGGTAGGCTGTGGTGTTTAGTGATGCTCAAATGGTACTAAGTGGTCCAAAGTGTGCCAAGAAAACATCTGCCACACCATTTTACCGCAACCAGCAGTGTGAACCATTGATTCAAGGCAGGATGGATTCATGTTTTTTGTGTCGTTTACACCAAATTTTGACCCTACCATCTAAATATCCCAGCAGAAAACAAGACTTCTCAGACCAGGTGACACTTCTATTGCCAAATTTTGGTGAGCCTGTGTGAATTGTAGCCTCGCTTTCCTGTTCTTAGCTGATAGAATTGGCACCCAGTGTAGTCATGCTGCTAATCTTTTCAAGGTTTTGAATGCACATGTTGTGCATTCGGAGATGCTCTTCTGCATACTTTGGTTGTAATGTGTGGTTATTTGAGTTATTATTGCCTTCTTGGCCAGACTTTCTCAAAGCAGTCTGGCCATTCTTCTCTGGCATGAGGAAGGCATTTTTGACCAGAAAACTGCTGCTCACTGGATATTTTCTCTTTTTTGGACCATTCTCTGTAAAC
Organism: Etroplus canarensis; assembly: GCA_015106775.1. Taxonomy (NCBI): domain Eukaryota; kingdom Metazoa; phylum Chordata; class Actinopteri; order Cichliformes; family Cichlidae; genus Etroplus; species Etroplus canarensis. The sequence continues at coordinate 1,076 of VUQH01047946.1, forward strand.
CCTAGAGGTGGTTATGCTGAAAAATCCCAATAGCTCAGCAATTTCTGAAACACTCAGATCAGCCCATCTGGCATCAACAACCATTCCATGTTCAAAGTCACTTAAATCACTTTTCCTCTCCAGTCTAATGTGCTCTTTCAACTTCAGCAGGTCATCTTGGCCATGTCTACATGCCTAAATGCATGAAGTTTCTGCTATATGATGGGATGATTAGATCTTTGCATTAACAAGCAGTTGAACAAGTGTACTTAATAAAGTGGTCATGAGTGTATATCTGCTTTATTAAATCTAACTGGGCTTGATGAGCTATATCACACATTCAGGTCTACCATCATTCTTCAGATTCTGACCATTAGTGTTGTACCTCAGAGAAAACATCCTCTAGCAAGGGTGTAAGACGTGAAGTGCATTAGCTGAATCCAGCGGAAGATTAGGAGATGGATTTTGTAAGAAGCTTCATTTCAAATTACTGCAGTGGATTTGAGCCAGGATTGCTTTTTGCTGTAAGTACACCCTTCAGGAAGTTCCACTTGGTTCAATACTGACTGCCAGATCATTTCAATAAGAGGCCATTTCACAATAAAATATTTTTCATTGAATGCCCCTCCTCAGTGTATCAGTGCTCACTATGTTGTTGGCATCCAGTGCCACACGGTGAAACAACTTTAAACAATGTTTAAATTTATATTTTGTCTTAGATCCAACGCTCTACTTCTAATTCATTTCCAGCTTACTGGTTCTGATTTTGTAATCCCATAAATCTTTGTTTTGCCTGCCATAAAAATTTTTATATATGGGAATTTCTAACAGTTAAGTTAAGCTATCTTTGCCAAAGAAGTAATTATATATTTTAAATTTAACATAAAAAAATCTAATATGAAAACTAATGTGTTATACATGTACGAAGGAGGATTAGGGCCATTTAAAAAAATAAAAATAGAAGGACTTCTTTTTTTTTTTCAAATTTTGAGAACAAAATTGAAATAGCATTTTGAGAAAAAAAGTCAAAATACTATTTTGAGAATAAAGTTCTGAGAAGTGGAGAATAAAGCTGTCATTTCTAGTGAAGTTAGTGCACGGCTGCTGGAGTCTCTTCAACATGCATGGTGTAGATGAGTTAGTGAAATCATACTTCAGAGTAGGTTTTAGTAATAGGGAAATAATTTATCTTTTAGCACATAAACACAGTGTAGTTATAAGTATAAAGACTCTGAAGAGATTGTGCAGCAAATTGCATCTGTTCATAAGAAAGAACCACACAAACTTGGACGAGTTGACCGCATTTGTGCAAAATGAAGTAACTGGTAACGGACAGATGCAAGGATACTCTGGCAGCTACTGATCACATAAACCTAACGTGAATAGAAATGACACCTTTATTCTCCACATTTCGACTTTTTTCTCAAAATAGTATTTTGACTTTTTTCTAAAATACTTTTTCAATTTTATTCTCGAAATAAAATAGGTTTGTTTTTAAGTCCTTCTATTTTTTTAAAAAGGATTTTTTAAATCTTCCTTTGTATATATATGATGAATGAAATGTCTACATTGTAGAAAAGATGCTGTTTTTGACAGCAGAATGCTCTTTTTTTTAATATCTGATCACATATGAGCCAAAATTCTGTAAACATATGGTTTCCCCAACCCATGCTACTTGCTCGCAATTGCACTATACACCTAGACTGAGCAAAGACATAAGTATTCTTTGTGTTTAAATTAGATTAAATTATGTATAAAACTACTTTGGGCTGGTAAGTTACTGAAAGCCAACTTTAGTAATGGAACTTCACACCCTCTTAATGCTGTACTCCCAGCATGGTATGATGACAGGAGTGAGTTTTCTGCATTTGTTAGCTACAAAAAAGCACTGTAAAATAGTTCAGGCCCCATGCTTTAACTAAAAGACAAAAATGCTGCAACAACTCCACTTAGCTCAATGTCATGGAGTCAGATAATGAGTTACAGCAGCAGTCGGTGGAATACTTGGACACGCTTGCACTGAATATCCAAATCACATGCCATAAGGAGGCTTTTCACTATACTGCTGCCCCCGGGGCTCTCATCTCGCTTGTTACTCTCGGCCTCTTTGGCTCACCAGCAACCAGGCATTTTGCAAAGAAGTATAGATAAAGTCGTAGTCTACATTTGCAAAATAAGTGACATTTCCCCAAACATGGACATCGGTTTAGCAAAAATATCAGAGATCATACAATGATATGATCAAATGAAAAATGTCAGAAACGGCATTTTATATTAATACGTCGTGACTCATTTGCATGAGAACAAAAGAATATGTTTTGTGGTCTGCATGGTGACTCACTCATTTTTTCCGCCTCCTCTTCTTTCTTTCTTCTTTCTGTCATTTTCATTCTTTATCTTTCTGCCTCTCTCCGGATCTCTGTCTACATTCCTTGGAAAGCATTTCATGCCTGAGCAAAGCGCATCTGCTTATCCTCATCCATACCTCATTGCCCTCCTCATGGCCCGAGGAGCTCCAAAAAGCTATGAAATTTTCCCGCTAAGGCTTAACTCAGTTCACCCTAATGCACCTGGAGACCCATGTTTTGATGCTTGCATGTTTAAAGCGTCTGAGTGCACGATAAGTATCAGTAAAACTACTTTAAATGTTCATGTCAGTGTAAATATAGTGCAAATATTCTGCTGCACATGGTTTTCACATGGTTAAATAATCACACGAACAAACATACACGCTATCAAACCAGTAAAGCTCAGGACTGACTCCTCTCTCACAGTCTTGTCTGTACGCATAATGTCTAACACCTGACATTTGCTGGGTACTGTCAGAGCATATCTCATCTGCCTCTTGTCACAGTCACACAACGTCCGTCGATATGTGACTCCAGAAAGCTCAATGGCAACAATGCCTGAGGAGGAAATAGAATAAGGGAAATTATTTAACGGTTTGGTCAAAAGTGCCAGCTCGAAATTTCAAATGACAAATGTGGAATTCCAGCAGAATATACCATACATGCAGGAGTACATCAAAAAGGAGGACAACTTAACGTCACTGACATCAAAGACACTAATTTCAAATGACCGAGGATGCTGCATCCTCAGGTCTATTCAAGTCACTCATTCAACTTTGTATGCCAAAATAATTAAATGTATAAGTCAGTGGTTCTCATATTTTATCTGGCCCACTTTTGAAGCTGAAAAAAAAAGTTCACGTCCCCCAATTTCGAATCATCAATCATTCAATCATGAACAATAATGAAGTTTCAGAGTTGAATATTGGTGAAACAAAAGTCAGCTCAACAGCATCAGCAAACTACTGTTTGTTTTCTAATAGAGGTCATATTGATTCAGTTTAATCTGACACCATATTTTCCCCATGGTCTTCCATGCCCCACCTGCAAGGGCTCTATGCTTCACCAGTATGGCCCGCCTCACAGTTTTAAGAATCACTGGAGTATTCTGTGTTTGAAAAACAGATGCCATCTCATTAAAGGGTCTTTGATTTTGAAGCTTCCATGAAAAATGTGTTCGTGCATTTGATTCTATGACGTGTTTGAACAAGAATGCGATGTGCATGTGTATGTAAGAAACAGAAAAGTATGACAACTGATCATACACAGACACTGTGCTGAGCATTGTGAGATATTCTACTGAACACAGAAATAATATTGGGCAACTAAACTATATAGATTAGAAAACTGAAACAGTTAGGAGAAAAGAAGGAAGTCTTGCTGGAAATTGTACAGTTTGTATGCCCTTTCGGGTTCTTATTTTAAAATCACATTCTTTTTTAATAATAATAATAATACAGTAATAATAATAATAATAATAATAATGACCTTGTGGCAACAGATTATTTTCGATTGTGGTTCTTTTTGTAGAGATAATGATATGATTGACCATGATTGTTTGCACCTGAGGTGTGGAAGAAATGCTAAGCACTCTTCAATGTCAAAACACTTAGGAATAGATTCTGTTTTCCTCTTCTACTTAATAAGTAAAGAAGAATAAGAGTCTACAGCTATGCTAGATGCTCTGCAATGTTGTATGAGACACACTAAGGTGCTTTTCATTTTCTCTTTGTGACATCAGCCAAACATAAACACTTTTGAGTTTTAACTCATGACATGGGTAACATGCTAATTTAATGACACTTGATATTTCAACTTAGATTTAAGATTTAGATTTAGCTCTAAAATGTCTACAAATATTACAATATGGTAAAGACTAACTTGAAAAACTTCATACTACATATTTTTATATGTTTTGGAGTCAAATGTTGCAAAATGTTTCAGTTAATTTCTACATGCTTAAATTTACAACTGGCGCCCCATATAAAAGAGGCTAAAATAAACATGCTGTTATTAATTTTTGAGTGTATGAAGTGAACATTTTTGCCACAATAAACACTAAGTGTATTTCTTTAAAGGAAATATCTTGAAAATTATAGGAAATTTAGTCAGAAGTAGAGTGAAATTTTGACCAGTACCAATGGGGAGATCACCAAAATTAATAAAGTGCATCTTAAGATGAGCTTTTATTTGTAAAACAAATTGCATAGCAATCCATCCAAGAGCTGATTTTTGTCAGCACAAATGTGGTGGACTGTCTAACAGACATTGGCTTTCATACAGTTGTGCTGCTAGCTTGTTTAAAAATAAAGTGAAGCTTTCATTTGGTTCACATACATGACCTACGCCTGCATCCACCACAGGAATTCTATGATCCTTGCTCTGTCACCTCAGCTACACAGACCTAAAAGCCCATTTGTGTTCTTGTATTTTTTAGCTTTACTTTAAAAAAAAACATGAATGAAGGATTAATTATTTCCAAATGTAAACCCACATTTACTTTTAGGTGCTAGACTAAAGCAAAAGAGAGTGAGTACAGAAGCAGAGAGGTCTTTTGTGTGACTTTAATATTGTGGTGTTACTGCTGTGGTCAAAAGCATGTGTGCAGAGACATACTAAAGGCAGCATGGAGGCTTTTGATGTGAGGTTCTTTTGTGTGCAAGCTTCATGGCTTTTAATGAGGCAACCTGCCTCATTATCGAAGCTCCGTGAGGCCCCAACACAGCCACATGGAGGGTCCGCCTCTACTCACTGTTCTGAAACCGCAAATTACAGCAGCTTAGCCCCTCACTGGGAATAGAGGCCAAGCTCGTCGCCCTTTCTAATGGAACCCAAGGGACACCGAATTGTACGTAGACATATGTTTGGTCAAAACCAGTTTAATAGGCAATTCCTTTGTCAGTCCCATTAGAGTGAAACTCTGAGATGTGAGGCATGAATTTGGGATGTGGTCCCCACTGACTGAGTGAAAATATAAAGTAAGTTTTGACTCTAAAGTCAGCAGTCTCGACTTTTAGCACAGTGTTTGTTTTGACTTTCCTCTTATTTTGTTTGGCATTAACTCGCCAGCAATGTTAGCTGGAAATAAAGGTTTCTCCAGTCATGCCAAGACTGTGGTCAAATTTTACTTTCACTCGGGGATGGCCTAAAAACAGCACAGCCCAGCAGGGATGGAAATATCATCAGCAGAATCAAATTAATATGCTACACAGTCTGTTAAATTCCAATAACAATATTTCATTACCTATGCTGCAGCTTTCTTCAGTTGGGTTAATTGACCTTTTTAGATTTGGATGAACTTTGATATGTAAATATTTGTTCTTTGAAGCAAATTATTTTTCCTAAGCTCTTCACACACCTTAATCAACTCTGCATTTATTTCGAGAGTTCGAGACCTAAAACAATACTACTATTAAAGAACAATGCCTTTTTGCAGCCCAGAGTCTCATCCTTATGCATGTTTTTTATTTTCTCACTTATCATTCTTCATTAGCAACTGCCATTCCATTTAATAGCAAGAAAGAAAAAGATTATATCAAAGAGGTTAAAATAGGCTTAAATAATTTCCATGTTTGGAGACAAAAATGTAACACATCAATATCACGCTAAATATCATTTAAATTGTTTTTATCACTGTGTGGTATATGTGACTGATACCTACAAGATACTAGTCTTCCCTGCTCTGTTCATAGGACAAACATCTAAAGAATTACCCATAACAATATACGTTAGCTTCCAATAACCTTGGAAGTTTCCACTGGACTCTATGCAGTCCTATAAAAAACTAAGTGCACGCTTCCTGCTTATAGCAGCCAGGTGCTGTTGGATCAGCAGAAGTTTTAGCAGCCTGTTGATCTGGAGTATTCAGGTGTGAGATGTTAATGTTCATGACAGCACAAGCAGAAAAAGACTGAACATGTATGACTTGTTTGAAAGAGTTGCCAGACAAAAACCTTTTTTCTGAAAAGAACATAACAGTACAGTTTGGATTTGAACAAACCACAAGAGTTCTGGATCAGTGTCCTTTGTACAGACCAGTGTATATATGTTTGGGCGTCATGCACAGTACCGCATTTAGGATGAAAACCAAACACAGCATATTAGTCAAACACCCCATACCAACTGTCAAGCACAGTGTTGATGGGGCAATGATTTGGGTTTGTTTTGCAGCCACAGAAACTGGGCACCTTGCACTCACTGAGCAGGCCATGAAATAATCTGTGTATGGAAGTATTCTAGTATCAAATGTGTAATTGGCTGAAATTGGGTCATGCAACAGGACAATGATCCCAGGCACACCAGCAAATATAAAAGAATGGCTAAAAAAGAAAAGAATCAAGGTCTTGCAATGGCCCAGTCAAAGTCCTAACCTCAACCCGATTGAAAAGCTGTGGTGGGACCTTAAGAGAGCTGTGCATAAATAAATGGGTGCAAACCTCAATGAACTGAAGCAACTTTGTAAAGAAGAGTCGGCCAAATTCCTTCACAATGATATGAGAGACTATTATAGACATATAGAAAGCAATTACTTCAAGTTATTGCTGCAAAGGTGGTTCTACAGGCACTGAATAATTTACATGACTGCAGCGAATCCTGTGAACACTTGTCACATCACTGTGTACTAGTGCTTAGTGATAGGTTAATGGTTTATCAATGTACCTGCACAGTGTTTATTAGACTGCTATGCATTTTTCAAGTTTGTAGAGTGACTTGAGGCTTCAAGTAACAGCTCACAGTGATTTATAAATTAAAATTTATTTTTGCAAAACAAACAAAAGGCATAAATGGCCAGATTGATACATTTTTTGAGAATTATTATTAGTCTTTAGAATTTAATTTTGCAACAGTATAATCAGTGAATACTGGGGTAACCACTAATAATAACTAAAAATAATGTTGAGTTTCCCAATAATAGTGCATGTGCATACTTTTCCTTGTACCACCAAACACACCATTATGTGTTCTAATTCCAAATCTACAGACTGTTAATGAGAGCTGACTGAAATATCTCCAAGTGTTTTTGTGCGTGTTAAGGGCATGCCCTGACTTGCTGCGTGTTCTTTTATACTTTGCACATGCAGTGGTTGCCCTGTTTGTTTTTGATGAAAATTACGCTACATTAAAATAGTATTCACTGCTGAAAGCATTAGGATAGGTGCCAAATGCTAATTGGGAGAGATGTCTGTCAGGAGTCCTCAGCAGGCTGATACCTGTAGGCCATTTACTCAGCACCACCCTAACTCTCTGGTAAGGTGTTTATTTTGGGCATATAGCCAGTGCCCTTTATGTGTCCTCCATCAGCCACACAGACAGTTTTTTTAATCCCAGCATACACCAACAAACTACTTGTTCTCACACAGAAAGCCTATCACATGGATTTTTGCCTTAAATCATACAATTTCCCATTTGGTTGAACCATGCTGTGTTTTGCCTTAAGCAAGCCTTTCCATATTTTTTTCAGTCAAATGTTGGCAATTTCAATAGTATGAGTCAGAACCACTGTTGTGTTACTTTTTTATGAATACGTGTGTTGGCATTCTAGGAAATATGAAGCAGTAACCACAGTATATAGGCTTCCTTATTGCTCATTGGTTAGATCATCAAATTTTGATCTCCCTGAATAATTAATATATATAATGTAAAGTTTATCCTCAATGAAGAGAGAAGAGGGGAGAGATGAGAGAGTCACTCTTAATGGAAAATAAACACAGATGGCTTCCCCAACTGCTGAGAACTCCTGATGCATCGGCTGTCAGAGGTATGGCCTCATACAGCCAGGCCATTGAGAAGATATTAGAAGTGACATCTCTTCAAAGTTTGAGGATGAACTGAGGCTAATTCATAAAGTGCACTTTGAAGGTTTGAAGTGCCTTGCGTGTCTTTTTAAGATGTCTCAAACATGAATCATTAATTTCTATCCTAAATAATGTGCTATGATTTATTGATGAGATTCTTTTTCCTGTGGTGCTGTGTGCTAATTGACTGGAGTTGCACTGAAACCTGGGTTGAATGATAGCAGAATAAAGACAAGGTAGGTGCTTTGGATAACTTACACAGGTTGTGCCGCTACAGGTCTTGTATGGTAAGTACAAAGAAATTTGTCAGACTTCTTCAGAAGTAGTTCATAGCAAATTTTCTACATTTCTACATTTATAAGCTGCCAATAAAACATAGTGTTTACATTAGTGGTAATGGTATAGACTACAAGATAATATAAATTACCTTTAGTGTACTTTTCATATTTGTTTTTCTATTTTATTAAAGTTATGTTATTATTTACAATTTGTGTCATTGTCATTGGAAACCAAATACAGTCCCCCCTAAAAGTATTGTTACAACAAAGCCATTTAAATTGGTTTTCACTGTTCACTGAAGGCATTTATGTGTGTGAAATGAAAAGATGAATATGATAAGAGAGAGCAGAGTTTTAGCTTTTATTCTTTTTTATTTGCATCTAGATATATTAGAACATAACACATATTGTATAAAACCACCCCATTTTTCAAATATGCAAAAGTACTGGAACATTACAAGTGACAGGTATCTCTTGTTACCCATTAGTGTCATATAAGATTAATTGTTTAATCTTTAAGTAGCCCTTTGTTCTCAGTTTAAGCATTGGCTTTTACATGTAAAGACTGCATTTGTAGTTGAGAGGGGTAAACCCTAGATGAAGATCCGAGATCTGTCTATTGAAGAAAGGCATGACATTCTGAAGCTGAGAAAAGGGGGTAATCTGTCAGAAGGTAGTTCAGAAACACTGGGTATAGGCAGTAACAAAATCTAAAATGTTGTAAAAAAAAAAAAAAAAAAAAAAAAAAAAAAAAAC
>VUQH01047956.1:3897-15522 GCA_015106775.1 Etroplus canarensis
AACAAACAACACACACACACAAACACACACACACACCACACCAACACACACACACACACACACACACACACACACACACACACACACACACACACACGACGGAATAACTCACATTCCAAACAAGCCCTAAGCACAGCCTACAATTTGACAGAACCTACTCGAACTCAGCACATGCGTAGGTGGACCTGAAATTCAGCGAGCCTAGAAAACAAAGGTTACTTCCACCCAGAGCCTCCAAGACTCTACTGCAAATCTCAACAACAGGCTGGTAAATGTAAAGCCAGATATTTCACAGTGACACATCTGACAGCGTTAATTTTATACCCCCTCAGTAAATGATTAGTTCAGCTGTAAATACCAAATAATTGCACTACTGTAATTGACAACTTACATTAAGCAGCTCGGTGTGACTCATTCCTTTCCACGCAGTCATTTTAAAATGCTCAGACATGCGCTGCGAGTAGCAGATTTAATAGAGTTTGATATGAAAATGATCAACAGGGATTATTTCAAATAATGACTGATTCTCCAAAAAGACAGTTATCAGAATTCCCAAAAGCAAAGACGGGAAAGACTACAAAGACTACCACTACGTTCAACAGTACTGCAACAGCAAGGCCAGTTTATTGTTTTTGCTGTGCAGCGAAGACGTCTGTGTGAGATCAAAACATGAATATGAGCAGAGAGATCTGAGCTTCAGCTTTTATTCCCTGGTATTTACATCAGGATGTGTTAACCGACATAGAATGTAACACATTTTGCATCAGATCACTCAGTTTTTCAAGTAAGCAAATGTATTGGAACAGAATGGTTTCAGATAAATTAAAGTGAAAAATACTTCTTATTTAGTTGGATATCCTTTGCTTGCAAAAACTGTATCAAGCCTGCGACCCTTAGGCTACGTTCTAACTGCAAACAAAAGTGGCCCGAATCCGATTTTTTTGCCCATATGTGACCCATATCTGATTTTTCTATGACAGTCTGAACAGCACAGATCAGATCAGATTTTTTCGAACTGGATTCAGACCACTTCCACATGTGGTCCTAAATCCGATACGTAGCCAATGTTTTTCAAAGCAACCTCAGTCTGAACAGTCGACTTTCCCGTCACTGAAGTGAGATAGATGTCATAATTCTGCGCCGGAGGAGACGGCAAGATCAATTGTCAACAATGCACAAAACAAGCATGACCGACAGCGTTGACGGAGCTTGTCAGTGGAAAGAAAGCGAGGTTTTGCTCACGCGCTGACATGCGTAGCGTCCACATTTACTTCTGTAAACGCAGCAGGCTGCACGTGACGTCATGCTTCGGGGCCGCGGACTGTTCATCCAATCTGAAGGCGGTTGCATTTAAATTATAATGTGAGTGACCATGGTTTTTTGCGGATCTCAGCAAAAAATTTTTGCCTGCAGTGGGAAAGTAGTGATAGACTCCATTAGATTTCATGTTTTTTCATTGGTTCTGCCTTTCACCACAGCATCTTTTAGTTGTTGTCTGCTTTGCTGGGCTTCTCCCTCCAGTCTTCTCTTCAGGATTTCCATCTTTCTATACGTCCACAGAGCAGAAGTTAGAAGGTAAGATGCACTGGAGGAAGGCTGTTAATCTTACATTTAACACAGTACTGTAAAAAATCCCACATGAATATACCTATAGGCTGGGACATCTTTACAGGCCACACAACAAATATGATGATAAACAACGCACTTTAACACTAAATTGTTCTCCCAAGTCTTGGCAATGAGGGAACAGAGAAAATAATAATTCTAACTAACACACATTAAAAAGTACTCACATTGTCTCTAATAAAATTCTCCATGATGTGGGGTTAGGATAGGGTTATCCCCAATGATGACTTCAAAGCCGTCGAACAGTAAAACCGCATTATGACATTATTGCATAACTGTTTATAGAGAAATGCAGACACAGTTACAAAATGGGAAACATGTCTTAGTCTAGTGTACAAAGCAAGCCAGACACTTTATCAAGGCGCACAGTCAGATTATTGAAGTCACCAAACACTGGGACCGCTGAAGTCAAGAAACTTTTCAACACATTTGCTTTGGTTTTACAATTCTCCAGTGACACCATCCTTTAAAACTTGCTGCCCAAGCTGATTAATGACATTTGTTTAGTTCTAAAAAGGAATGAGGGGTACTTCTCAAAGGCCTATTTTCAAAAGGCAATCTGCTCCAAAATCACTGGGGACTGACGTCAGTCTCCATCACCATCTTAGACTCAGTGAGGTCCAGGGGCGGTTCTAGGATCAGACACTTAGGGAGGCTCAGCCCCCAGTTAGTGAATCATGCTTGATAAAATGCATAATAATTATATTAGTAATATGGAGATTACAAGTATATTCAAGGCTTTTCACCTCTTTGATTTGGTACAAATTATAATGTTACTCGCAAAAGCAGCCTAATTAGTCGGATGGTCTACTGTAGTGTAACCTGAGGAAGCACAGTGACCTTTCTGGATGGGCCTGGACCCCAAGGCCGGCCTGGAGTAAACTGGCTTCTTTTTTCATGTGTGAAGACTACATTGTCGACATTAGAGGGATGGAAGTCAAAATTGCCTTGGTTGCTTCAACAAAAAACCATGGGGATTTTCCTTTTGGGTTATCGCACATAATATCAGGATATACAAGTTTATAAAAACTTACATGTTTTGTATATCAAGGTAACCTTCACAAACTGCAATCGCCAGGAGTAAAACTCAAAAATTCACGTGACTTTAAGGTCACCACCATGAAGTTCCTGTGTTCAGGATGCTGAAGCTTAATGACCCTGACAATGTCTCATTTATCTGCTTATCAAACACCTTCTCCTGAGTAAGGGAAGGCTTTAAAATTCACGAGCAGGGCGTTTACGTGTGTATTTTATGCTTCAGAACAAAATGTGAAAATGACTAAAGTTTGCGTTAACCTCACACCTTATTTGAAGCATCTAGCCAAAATACAGTTCAAGCAAACCAAAATGGTAACTCCACTGCAACAGATTTTGTTCAGTTTAAAAGTTGGAGTCTTAAATTCTGACAACATTGACTCAAGTGAACCACTAACAGCTTACCTTAAATAGTCTTGTTAATCATTTCTGTCTCACCTGCTCTCTGGGAAAGCTAAAGGTCTTGCCAAAGGTAAAGGTAAACAAGAGGTGGGACTCACCAGAGACCCCATGATACAATATTAACACAAAACTTACCTTACGACATGATAATATTGTGATCTACCACCTTTGTTCAACTGCAGATTACGTCTTCACAGGTAAACGTTGTCAATATCTATTTGCGGCTGTCGCTCAGGAGGTAGAGCGGGTCGTCCTCCAACAGGAAAGGTTGGCGGCTCGATCCCTGGCTTCTCCAATCTAGAGTACATGCCAAAGCATCCTTGGGCAAGACACTGAACCCCAAATTGCCCCCAATGCATCCATCAGAGTGCGAATGTGTGTGTGATAGTAAAATGTGCTTAAAGGCATAGAATAAAACACTGTGTGAATGAGTGAATGAGGCTTGCAGTAAAATGCGCTTTGAGTTCTCAGCTAGAATAGGAAAGTGCTATATAAGTACTGGTCCGTCTAAAATGATACATTTCTCTGTGTGTTTCTCTCACTTCTAGTCCAATTTTCCTGAATGCAAATGTGTGTGGACTGTTGTACTATTATGGCGATTTTGAACAGAGCACCTTGCCATCCCTTCAGCAACTTAAGAATTTGCGAGTAACTGTAGACAACGTAGGTGGACTGAAAAAGCAATAAACTTTATTGGTCTAGTATAGGGGTCCCGGTTTGCGGCCCGGTTCCAACCAAAGAAAAAATGTCGTGGTTAAAATGTCATTTTTCTTTCTTCTTCCGGATCTTATTTTGAAAAACGACTGTTTCCGCCCTCACCTCACTTACCGTGCTTGACTCTGGAACGTCGTTTCACGCATCAAAGACACAGGCTCACCCTTGAAAATAAAATCAGCTAAAAGCAAAATTCACTGAAGAGCTTTTTCAGGAAGGAATGAGGAAATGATGGGACAGCAGAAGGGTCACGGACCGCCAGCAAAAAGAAAGCTGCATTTAAAAGAAAATACAAAGGTTCTTACCTAAGTTACAGGTTCATTACAACAGGTAATACACATGCTCCTCACCCGCTGTGACCAACTGGCTAATGAACCCACGAAACCTATAAAACTGCTTCACCACATTGAGACAAAACACCTGTACACACGTACCTTCTCTATATAAAGTGTAAATGTTGCATTTAGATTACAGACTATTAACTGACAAAGATGTTTGTTATTGGAACCCCCGCACGCTACCCGGTCCACAGAAAAATTTTCATACATGCAACTGGTCCGTGGTACAAAAAAGGTTGGGGACCACTGGTCTAGTACTAAAAAGTTCAGAATCAGAATCCTTTATTGATCCCAGGGGGGAAATTGCTCAAATTGTTGAATTTGTATTTTCAGTTTATATAACAAGATATTGATACCTGATGTCCCTGTATCAATGCAGGGCATATGACGGCATGCAAGCTCAAGCCCAGGACAATGGTAAGACATCCTTACCATCAATGTTCCCTCTAAGCTGCGCGCTTGCGCAATCGTGCACTGCTCCCGCGTCCTCTGCGCACAGGAAATCTATGCAGCGCACATGCGCACAGGAAATCTATGCAGCACACATGTGCGCAGCAAATCTATGCAGCGCGCATGCAAGCACGCGGCATAGGGGGAACTTTGCTTACCATTTTCTTTTATTAATGGTTTGAAACAGTTTCTGCACCTACCATATTCAGCCCCATGTTCTCTGCTATGCTGAGTGATGCTTGCAGGGATGGTAGCATAGGGACCAGCATCACATACTGTACTGATGGTAAACTGTTTAACCTCAGTAGGCTACAGACCAAAACCATGGTCTGCATCGACATCGTCAGGAACCTTCTGTTTGCAGATGACTGTGCTCTCAACACTGGCTCAGAAGCCGACATGCAATGTAGCCTCAATAAGTTCTTGATGGCTTGTAACTTTGGTGTTACCATCAGCACCAAAAAGACAAAGGTCATTCATCAGCCAGCCCTTGGAAAACCATTCACTGAACCAAACATCATTGTGAATGGTCATCGTCTGAATGTGTTAAACCACTTCACATTCTTGGGCAGCACCTTGTTCCAAAATGTCACCATCGATGATGAAATCAATACCAGCATCACTAAAGCCAGTGCAGCTTTGCAGATCACATTCAAATGTCTGGAAGATCAAGGTGTACAGTGCAATAGTTCTCTCAACCCTATTGTATGCATGTCAAACCTGGACAGTCAACTGGCCCCACACTAGAAAGCTAAAATACTTTCACACAATATACCTAAGGAAACGCCCTGCCATCAAGTAGCAAGATAAGATACCAGATAAAGAGGTCCTCTCAAAAGCTAACTTGACCAGCATTCACACCATCCTGATGCAAGCACAGTTGCATTGGGCAGGCCACAGGGTTTGAATATCAGATGATCGACTACCAAAAAAATCTGCTTTATGTTGAATTAAAGAGAGAACAACACTCTCATGATGATCAGAAAAAACATTTTAAGAACACCCTGAAACAATGCTTGAAGGTCTTCGAGATAAATACAATGACCTGGGAGGATACTGCCATGGACAGAATTAAGTTGCGCGATTGCATACACAAAGGTGCTATACATAGTTTCCACAGACACACTTTTTTGTCACATGACTTCCTTAGCGACACCATCTTTGTTGGCAAGCTGTACTTGTTTACACGCACTGCTGTTTATCTAACCCTTGTGATCAAAATTATGGAAGGCAAAAAGAGAAGCCTATGTAGAATCATTAAGTATGGAGGATAGAAAGAGATACGATGAGAAAATCGGTGTAATAGGTGTAGATCCATACTCGTTAGCAAAGGAAAAGCTGAACCATGAAGTTTCAGCATTGCCAACAATTCAATACTATGATGATGAAAAACGTTTTATTGGCAGTAAACTGACGTTGAACTGCCGTTTACCACACACAATTCCCATTGCATTCCCAGCATACTCCCGGTATTGCCGATAATAGCCGGTCAAAATGGTATGATCGGGGGCAATGATGCCAAACAATATCAACGTCAAAAGAGAATACATCGTGAGTGCATCGTGAACGCCTCGGCAAGGCACTGGGGTCACAACGTGAATGCCGGTCTTTTGACGGGAATATAATGGCAATAGATCGTCAATTTTCAGCCGTTTCACACCGTTTTGTGCCGTTTTGATCGGGAATGCTAAATCCGCACAGATCACCATAATCGGTGCTATTACAGCTCCAGTGGAATGAGGGTCTAAGACGTGTACCGTTATCTTGTGTTGGCACGCAGCTTTTATACCATTGAGCAATTCCAGGCCTACAAGTCACTGGAGGCGTAAAATCAGTTTGTTAATGGTTGGGTTGGCGATGTTTCCTCAAGTGTCCTGAATCCACAGCTGCCTGCAGCTTGTCTATAGCAATGGCGGCCGCTTGTATGTTGTGACGTCACGTGGGCACTATGTATTGCCTTTGAAGCCCACAAGACTGCCACTGCTATTCAACACAGATAATCTAGGAAAGCTAGAACTTCTGACCCCATGCCCACAGACTTGGATGCCTTCCAATGCCCACACTGCCCAAGAAGCTCCAGCGAGGGTCACCCTACTCAGCCATTGTGAAGTAGTCCTCATCAATATTGACGAACGAACTTGCAACCTTGCAACCTTTGGCGGCTCCCTTGTATTCTCCACCAAGGGGTCGCCACATCGGATTAATCCGCATTGGTAATTTGGCAGAGGTTTTACGCCGGATGCCATTCCTGATGCAACCCTCCATGGTGAGAGGGGCTTGTGTCCCCACCTGGGATCGACCCAGGGACCTTTCGCTTGTAAGGCGAACATGCAACAATGATCAATAAAATATTGCCACACAAAATACAGCAATACAACGCTGTATTGATTCTTCTCCCATCCCTAGTAATTAACAAGCCCTACGAGGGATCATTAGGGTCATCATTCTTGCCAATTTGTACATCCTCCTTGCACCGCCAAAACAGCTCTGACCCATCAGGGCATGGACATGAGACCTCTGTCCGGCACCAGGATGTCAGCAGTGGCGCCTCTGACTCCTGTGAGGTTAAAGCCTTTGTGAATCTGATATGTTCCAGTTCAACTCACAAGTGCTCAGTCAGATGTGGATCTGGGGTGTTTGGAATCCAGGTCAACTTCTTGGGCTTTTTGTTTTAGTTGGGTGGCAGGGTTCAGTAATAGGCAAGGCCGTCAAGGAGTGATGTTGTAATGAAGGGATATGCTTGGTTTGCAGCAATATTTAGGTAGGGGATACATGCTGATGAAACAGACACATGGATGCAAAGGTTTGCCAGGAAATGGCAAGGTTTACCAACAGAAGGTCAATTAAAGTTATGGCTGATCAGTGTATGTCCTAGTAGTGCTCCCCAAAACTTACATATTTAGCCAAAACTTCATCATGACCAGAATTTGACTTTTTGGCAAATTGCAATCAAAAGATTAAAAAAGCAATTTTAGATATATTTTTGATCCCTGAAATTTGAAATCTCAGTTTTGGTGTGACTTAATAGCTGGTAACCCGAAGTAGGGAGAGTTGAACTTTTCTTAACTTTAAGATGAGCGATTGAAGGAGATTGTTTAGTAGAAAATGACAGGCTGGTAAATATATATGACGTTTACCTTGGCAAGAGGAGGCATGTAAGGTCTGCTAGCAACATCAGCTTGTTGGTGCTATACATGCTGGTCTGAATATTTCACAAATTGCTGATCTACTGGGATTTTTCCACACAACATCTCAAGGGTTTACAGAGAAAATAAAACATGGAAAAACAACATCAAAAAGAGAAACTCTACAGTGAGCGGTGGTTCTCTATGAGAAAATGCCTTGTTGATGCCAGAGGTCAAAGAACAGTGGCCAGACCGCTTTGAGCTGATAGGAAGGAAACAGTAACTCAAGTAACTACTCATTACAACCAAGGTATGTAGAAGAGCTTCTCTGAACACACAACATGTCAGACTTAGAAGCAGTAGACCAAACTGCATCCCACTTCTGCCAGCTAAGAACAGGAAACTTCAGCAACAGTTCAAATGGGCTCATCAAAACTGGGCAACAGAAGATTGAGACTCTTCATACCAGGCAACATTTTCCAATTTCTTATGTGACAATTGGATGGTAGGGTCAGAGTTTGGTGAAAACAACGTGGATCCACCCTGCCTTATACCAGTGGTTCAGGCTGGTGATTTAATAGCGTGGGGGATATTTTTGGCATGAGCCCCTTAGTACCAAGTGAGCATCATGTAAACACCACAGCCTACCTGAGTGCTGTTGCTGATCTACAGTGTAACCATCTTCTGATGGCTGCTTCCAGCAGGATAACACACCATGTCACAAAGCTCAAATCATCTCAATCTGCTTTCTTGAATATAACAATGAGTTCACTGGTCTCCAATTACCACCAGTCACAAGACCTCAATCCAATAGAATACCTTTGGGATGTGGTAGAACAGGAGATTCTCATCATGGATGTGCAGCTGACAAATCTGCAGCAACTGTGTGATGATATCATGTCAATAGGGAGCAAAATCTCTGAGGAATGTTTCAGTACCTTGATGAATTTAGGCCAAAAAAAAATATTCAGGTCTGAAGGAGTCCTACCTCTTACTAGCAAGGTATATCTAATAAAGTGGTTGGGGATGTATATTGCTCAGCTGTTTTAACACTGAATATCCCTTGTTTATGGTTTTATATCTTAGTCAGCACAAGATGTGCAATGACATCAACTTAAGCACCTTAAATCCCTCTTTTTTATCATGTTAAATAAACCAACCTGATTAACTGATTATTTAACAGTAGGTTTATTATACAGTTGCTGTGGGCAGCACGATGGTGCAGTGCTTAGCACTCTCACCTCACCATGAGAGTCCAGGTTTGAATCCAGCAGCTGGCCAGCTGCTAAACTGTCCATAGGTGTGAGCGTGGATGCTTGTCTGTCTCCCTCTGATGGACTAGCAACCTGACCAGGGTGTACCCTGCCCTCTACTCCACGACAGCTTGGGTAGGCTCCAGCACCCCCGTGACCCTGAACTGGATAAATGGAGAAAAAGAAATGGATGGTTGATAGTTACAGATCCTAAATCCTGTGGTTCCACAGACACTGCTGTGAACCTTAAACAAATTCCAGGCATCACCATTAAATGGACATACATCACAGCTATTCAAATGTCAACATTTGTCTTGATGGATGAAGCGGCGCATATTATATACAGTAAAGCATAAAGAAAATTAATCCTACCTTAAACTACCACACTTATATTGACCCTTTTATCCAAAGTGGGACAGTGAGTATCAACCCAGGTCAGAAACAAGGTCATGAAGTGTGGCCTGAATCCATTCAGAGGAAGTTAAGAGACAGACTTATCATAGCTCTGTGTGTAGGAGTGAAAGTGGAGTTTGAAGGCAGCAGGTTTGGGATGAAATCCTTTTTGTATAAACATTAAGGTGCTTTTGCCTCCCCCCCAGGGCCGAGCCTAATGATCTTTCCAACATGTCCTGGATCGGCCTCCTGCCAGTTGGACATGCCCGAAACACCTCACCTAAGAGACATCCTAACCAGACCCCTGAACCACCTCATCAATCATATGTGATTTGACACAGATTCTTATGTTGAATGCCCCTCCTGATGCAACCCATCCATTTATCCAGGCTTGGGACTGGCACTAGGAGTACACTGGCTTGTGACCCCCAAGCCTGGGCGATCCCTTTTATCCAAGGCAGTCTGAAATTTTCATATACAACTTAAAAGCAAAAATACAATAAACTGCAGATTACCGGATTGGCATTTAGCATGTAAGGTCAAATATATCCAATCTGAATGCAACTTTTCCAACTCTCCTGCTAAGTGAATACAAATGAAGCTTACGTTTGTTCTTATAGTCTCGTTTGTATATATGCCTGTATTCTCTTTTATTATACCTGCTAATCTGTCTTGTAACCACCTCATGCATTAATAGACTGGGATGTCTTTTTTCAGCAATATCTGATAATTTGAACAATTTCTAGGCCTTTATGACACACATATAATCTGTCCCCTCATGCCATAGTTTCCCATGTGCAAAATTAAAAAAAAAAAAACTCTAGCAGAGGAGACATAAACTCAATTTCTCACTATATACTGCTGCTTTATTTCCTTTGTAGCAGTTACATTTCTGTGACAGGCACAGCAGTGGACAGGCTCACGTACACTTTATTAGAAAAAAGCACCTTCCTTGCTATCTTCACACGCATCCTGTAAGGTCGGTCAAGATGCGGAACATCATCTTGAGATGCGGTCACCCCAGTCACCACAATGGATGAGTCTGCATATTAGATTTGGCACAGATTTTACACCGGATGCCCTTTCTGATGGACCTCATTGTACCACATTTTCCCAATAGAGCACGTCTCTCTCAGAGTGCAGGCCTACTTGTGGTCCCTAAAGTTTTTAAAAGTAGAATGGGAGGCAGAGCCTTCAGCTATCAGGCCCCTCTCCTGTGGAACCAGGAGTTTGTATTCAGGACACAGACACCCTCTCTACATGTAAGATCAGGCTTCAAACTTAACTTTTTGATAAAGCTTATAGTTATGGCTTAGTTATGCTGCAATAGGTTTAGCCTGGTTCTGCTTGGAGGCATTTTCCTGTTAACAGGGAGTTCTTCCTTCCCACAGTCGCCAAGCGCTTGCTCATAGGGGACGGTCTGATTGATACTTACCTTTCAGTGTGAAGCACCACGAGGCCACTTTTGTTGTGAATTGGCACTCTATAAATAAAACTGAAGCACACTGGCTTGCGACCGCCATGGCTGAACCAGTGACCTTGCATTTGTGAGGCGAACGTGCATAAGCATCCGATGGATGGATCCACTGACAGGCTGCCATTGCAGTCTGATGCATGGGCTGTAACTGTAAGGCTGCAGGCTTTAAAGCAGGAGCTGCAGCTGCTACCTGCAGCGCCTGCTGCAGCAGTCCGTCAGGTGAGACAGACCAACGTGATTGGTGAAATACAGCCTCTCATTATATAAGCGCGATGCCTGCGCAGGTTTCCAAACCATAATTGCGCCGCTGCTTTACAGCCGTGCGGGACCCGCGCAGAAATGAATGTATGTGTCCAACCTGAGGGCCTCTTTTTGTTTTCTTACCCGTGCCGTTTCAACCGAGCCTGTTCACGGAGGCGGGGAGCGAATGGCGAGCGCGCCGCGAGCGGCAGCCCGCGCAGCCAATAGCAAGGGGCGCGGAGGTTTGAACCGCGCAATGGCGGCGGCGCAGCGCCGCGCCGCTCCTCTCGGGCCCCGCCCCCGGGGCGGGCCTCGTCGGGGAGGACCCACCCCTCAAGGCCGCGGGGTTCGGTTGCACGCAGGCTGCAGTTTCAGTTTGTTTTATTCACCATTTTGAAGGTAGCAGAAGGTAAAAAAAATAAGGATATCTGAGTTGGGAGGACGCGCCGCTGCCGTACTTTTGTTTTGACGCGCTAGCTCGCACGGCGGAGTTGTGCGTCAGCCTCGCCGCTTCCCTCGGTGTTTTGCGGAGCGGGAATCTATATTCCTTTTTTTTTTCCTCCCCCTTTCCT